>OMKI01004499.1:0-20771 GCA_900302315.1 Phycis blennoides
CTCTCCCTCCCCCCCCCCCCCACACACACACACACACACACACACACACACCATGCATCCTAACATGACCCCGTGAGACAGTGCTTCACTGACGGCCGCCACTCTGGTTGTATCTCACTCTATCTCGCTCTCTCTCTCTTAGTTTACATGTACATGTGTGGTATCATGAACCATATATCTGCCATGCTCCATTTCATGAAAGAGTGCAAGTACACAAATACACATCCGGGAATTAATCAATATATTGGAGGTCAGCATTGAAGAGGAAGCATTTCATAATGTCATCAAGCTGTTTTTTTTTAAAGCCAATAATAAAAGGCAACAACCAAAATAGTTAAATGACTAAATAATACATAAAACCTCTGTCCCCCAAACGACGCTATTACATGTTATACACGTCATTTATTATTAGCCAACACAGTGTATAATCAAGGTGTCAACATTGTAAGTGTTTCTCAGGAGGCCTGAGAGATTTTAACATCTGGAATATCTTAACAGCTCCACCATACTAATTAAAACTCGTCATTGTCCAAAAATGTTTACTTCAAAGTCAAAACATCTACTCATGTAGCCAAGCACTTGACCAGCAACGGAGTTTCTAGTTGACGCGTGAATGTCAAAGCATGCCGTGATGAACTTCTTCCATGGCAGTTCGGTTTCTGCGAAGAGACGAGGAGGGGGCAGCAAGGTGGGGGGACAGCGGGGGGCGGTTGACTTTCGCTATTCGCTTACTCCTCATCTCTACAAATATGCTCCAGTCACGACCTGATTCTTGCTGAAGCACCCTGATATGAAAGAATTTAACTCTTTCTTTGCAACAATGTGCCTATTGTGGCCATTGACATTCTTTTGGCAGGTTCAATTGCAAACTTGTGCAGTATATATGCAAGTTGTGAACTTCACAATGAGAAATAACTGCAAAAACACAACGTTTGGCTACGAGTGACACAACAACATGGTAATGCATAACTATGTCAAGTTTTTGTCGGCCTGCTGAGTAGCTCAAAATTGCAAGAGATCAAGAAGGGACAGAGAAAATAAACACAAATGTACCGCTCTTCTGTAGCCTACCATTTTGATCCAGCGTGTCGAGGCTCAAAGGAGTCCCAATATAACTCCTTTTGCATCTGGTTTCCGTTCGCCATGAAAAGGATCGTTGAATTTCACATTTCTTCAGCTTTTTCCCCCTCTCACCCTCAATCTTTTACCCCCGTGCTACAGTAGCATTCAGACAGACAAAAATGCAGAGGCTGCTTTTGCAGAAGGATTTGGTGATTGGAGCTCTGGGATCATATGGGCTTTTTTGTCAGAGGATTTTAAAGGGACACGGTACTGTATACCACGGAGTTGTGAGACAGGCGGATTTCTTTGTAGTGTACTCGGATTTTTTTTTTTAGGACACTAACGTCTGGAAAACGGCGGACTCATCAGTCAAAGCAAATCCAGTAGCGTTGCTCGCCGTTGTACGTGCGCTCAGGGCGGTGTATGACGTCAGAGAGACAGACACACGCTCGTCTTTTTTTCCTTTGGTTTGTCTGTCGGGGGTCATATCAGTACACTGCAGAGGTCGCCGAGGACCTGCTCACACTAGCCTATTTGACTACGAGTGGTTGTGACTGATTAATGTTGTATTGAAAATGCTAGTAAATGGCATTGGTGTATTTCTAGGTTACCATTGTGTAATGTGAGTAGTCAAACACATTTTTCACTATATATTCGTAGCCCACTTAAGGACATCACGTCCAGATAGGGTGACAGTTTATCCTGTGCTAAAGGCGTTTGAGAATGGCTACACCCGGCTTGTCATAGGCCTATACATTCATTAATATGGGGCAGGCCATGGCATTCACTGAACTTGTTGTGTTACACAAAGAGCACAGAGCAGAACTTTTTTTTTTTACATACTTGTAGTCTTATATTGATTGTATTACAAATCACATTGTGTTGGTGTGTAATCCAGAAGCCACATTATACTTTAATTGGACAACATTGGAAAACAGTACTTCATGTAGAATTTGACTATACAGTATATATATATGTATGCCGACTATCATTATATAGCCCAATTCTGCAAAAAAACGTTTTAGTTTGGTTTTATTTAGCAGTAAAGCAAAAAGGCATGTCTGCCCACTGTTTTAACTGCAAAAATAAATAAAGTAGACAACATCTTCCAATGAGATGGAGGCTACCTTGCCAAAATGTAAAAACATTCTAGACAGCAAACCGTGGAATATTGTGTGGATTGTGAAAGCATGCCGGGAGAAAGATGAAGAAAGTGAGCTTTTAGGATATGCAAATATTGGCAAGGAAGGAACCAAAATTTCAATTAGTTTAGAGCATGATTAATAATTTACACCATTTGTCTGCCTCTCCACTCGTTCTGATGAAGTGCTTGGCTTTGGGGAGGGGAATTAGACTGCTACATTATTGTGATTTTCCTAATTGCATTATATATAGCAGAGACAATGAATAGGGCTCCTTCAATTAAACCATGCATTCATTTAGTTTGACTAGCAAAGCCTGGGAGGGTGTATATTTAACTAATGCATAAAATATGCCTTCATTTATTTTATTGTAATTCTAGCTCATTAATGACATGTTAAATTAAGAAATGTCATGAGTGTAATGTTGTTCTTGTAGACAACATCCTGCACTTCAGCAGGCCTACGTGTGTGCTATGTTTTCCTCCCCACAAATCACACAGAAAGGCAAGTATTTAAGGTTGTGACTATTTATTTTGTCTACACGTTCAAAAATCAATTTCAAATTATAGTTGGCCTATTTAGCACAGCAGGTGACGTTCCTAAACCAAGGAACAACACAAACCATCCTATGAACTGCCGATATGTTCACAGTTATGCAGCTTAACAAAGACAACAATGCACTTTCATCAGTAAAAGCTCATTTTGAGAAAGCAACACAATAATTCTTACCCTGGAAAGACCACGTTTAAGGCATTTCTCCTCAACATGTTGTGGTGAAAGTAAAAACTAATGAATAAATTGCTTCTTAAAACCACAGCTCAGAGCAGAGGTATATATGTATATAGATATATCATCCTAACAATTAAACATTTGGGTATTTACAATTAATAAACAAAAGTTGGCATTCACAAATATTTACAAACATGTACATTGTCGTGAACACTTAAAAACGAGAAGACATTATAAATGAAGGAATAGTAGCAGTAGAATGCGGATGCTACATCCTTCCCCAGATATAAACCGATAGGATACAGTGCATGTTCACACATTAGCTTGTCAAACTGGCTCCAATTAGCATAAGTGTCTCATATTCCTCTACACTTTTCCTGCCAAAACTGATTCTAGAACAAAGACACAGACTCAGGGAAAACAATGAAGATTCTCCAACATTCTAAGACATTATGAGAACATTCATTCCACCCCCAGGATTGGTGACGTGTCATCAGGTGTCATCAGAGGGAAGACGGGACCGTTACAGCTTCAGCTGTACCTGCTGCCCCTGCTTGGAGTCCTGTGTCTGGAGGAGCTACGGCTGGACGAGTGATAGGACCTGGAAGTACACAGCAACGGGTATAATGTACAATGTGTATGTACTTGCGTTTACACACACACACAAGTATAATTTAAGTCTGGCCCACAGTGGCTCAAATCCCACCTTCCCATGACCCCAAACCTGGAAAAGGCCATCCACGCCATAAATCATAGACTGTATCTTTAAAAGCATAAAGTCTTATTTCCGACTGCTCCGCATTCATATTTCAAACAAACTGAACTCTGAAGCAGCCGGGGCACCAGATTCCACGTCCTCCAGCGCCGAGTGGCACGCAATCAGGATCTGATTGTAATTGCGTTGACGAGTTTGTGATTGAGTTTCGCGCATTAACAACCTGCCCCCTTCCCCCCGCCTCAGCCACGCAAACCTTGTCCACGTTAGCAAGTCAACCCTCCGGAGGAGGAGCTCGATGTCTTACCGCGAGCGGCGCTCTGAGCTCCGGTAGCTGTCGCTCCTCCGGCGCCAGCGCTTCCTGCCGCCGCTGCGGCTGCGGCTCCGCGAGGAGTCGCTGTAGTCGGAGTCCGACCTGCGTTCCCATGGCAACGGTTAGTCCTTTCCAGGAATAATGCGTTGGTTTGGATGGTTTTTCCCTATGCGCCTAGTATTCACACCACTTAAATGTTATTATTTTAATAAATGTGTCTTTTTATGCTAGCTTGCATGGTCTAATCAGCGATCACTGATGCATTAATGAGTAGCTAATTAGTGTTTTCCCCGGCTCATACTCTAGGCAATGTGAACGTTTCCAACATAAGTTTGGCAAGTAGCCCACTTGACACATGAAAAGGATATCCTCAAGTATAGCTTAATGAACCATTGTCACTCAAAAGTTGACAAGTACTCACCAACTATTGTCATTCAAATTCCAATTATAATTATAATCAGAACCATTGTCGTGGCTGTTTAAATTACACACTCCTTAAATAATGAGCTGATATAGCGAAGCTGTCCCTGGGCAGTTCTGAAGCAACCGCGTTGATGCCACCAGTCGATGGTGGCGGTTCATCAGAACAATATCATTAGACGTTATTTAGCTTTTAGGCTTAAATTTAAGTTAAGAGTACTCTATTAAGAGTTAAAAAAGTTGACCTGGACCTCCTGGTGTACGACCGGCTTCTGGAGTGGCTCCTGCTGTATGTCCGACTGTTGGGAACACAAGCGTTGTTAAGATTACATTGTTAATCACATCAGTCATCAGATGCCGCTCAAACAGACCAAATCCCTGCAGGGCTGCCAACGGTTATGAACTGACTGACTAGCGCTGATGATGCTAATCCTTTGCCAAGTGTACCTGTGACTCCGGTAGCTACGGTATGTGCTACTGCGGCTGCGTGAGCGTCTCCTGCCACCTCTCCTCCGACTCCTGCTACGACTACTGTGAAGCAAAAAACAAGCTGTCATTGGAAATCCCTGAGGTGAGAAAGGCCCAGGTTCAATATGAAAGTATTGTATCAACCTAGTACCTTCTTCTCAAGATAATATACTACCAACCTCGGTATCGGGGGATATATTGATTTAATAATTCATATAATAATAATTTAATATTTTTTTCCAACATGAAAAAAGCAAATCTATACACCAGGCCTATGTCAAATACAACACTTTGAATAGAATTCCAGTATGTGCCATGTCATACCTGGAAGTGTAGCTTGAGCTGCGAGATCGACTTCTAGACCTGCTGTAAGAACGTGAGCGGCCTCTGGATCGAGACCGGTGGCTGGACACGGAGCCTGACTTCCTGGGTGTGTGGGACTCGCCCCTGGACTCGGCCTGGGAGTGTTCCTCGCTGGAGCTCTCCTGGTTCCGGGGCCTTTGGTTGAGCCGCGCAGTCTTGCGCACCTCGTCAAAAAGGGACCCTGGCCGAACCCGGCTCTTGCTCTTAATCTCCATTTTCACACCCTGGGACCTGGGCGTCTGGTGCTCTACTGGTCGGCTGTTCTTTGCGGTGACAGGTAGAAGATTTGCCATCGCTGATGCAGTCATTCCTTTCAAGGGTTTCCACTTTAGATCCAGAATAGTTCCAACTGCTGCTCCAACGGCAAAGAGTCCAGGTGGTTGCACTTGGTTATGAAGCTTAGAGGAAAGGTTGTCGTCCTGCGTTGTCTTACTCAACGAGTTGGCAACAGTTTCAGAGGTTGATTCAGGAGTTTTGCTTAACAGAGGCTCTACTATGTTCTCAGCATCATGCTCTGGAGTGCAGATATCCATATCATCCGCTGACGAAGTCTGATCCTGGGCGTTCCTATTTGAGGATGGATGATCAAACTGTTTCTCTTTGGGGTGAGTCTCATGCACAGACCCTTTAGGTCTTGGATGGCCCTGTTCTTCTCTACGGAAGGATTGAGTTTGTGTCGAACCATTGTTACCAGAAGCAGGGATATTGTGGTCTTTGTTACGCACATGGTCTGCACCAGGTGCTTCTTTGACAAGAGTTTTAGTGCTTGCGCTCCCCGAAATGTTATGCTTCTCTGCCCGTTTCTCTTTCTGTGATTCAACGTCATCATCGTCTTCTCCAAATTCTAAAGGTGGCTGCCAGTGAAAGGTTTCCTTCAACTTGTGGCGTTTCCTTTTGGATCTCTTGGCCTTGTCCTTGGAGCGTCCAGAGACAGATTTGGTCTCACCTCTCCTTTTGCGTTTATGTTTCCTTTTTGACTTCTTGCTCTTGTGCTTCTCTGGTTCGGTGACCTTCTTTGGGCTTTCAAGACTCCTGGGAAGAGCCTTGGAGCCAACCTCTCGTTCAGATTCTGAGCTGGCCTCCCCTTCCTCCTTTTCAGAGGCTGAAGTCTTGGCAAGAGGTTGTTCAGAATCACTTTCTGAATCCCACCCAGCCAAGACCGATAGCTTCCTTTGAAGGGCTTCATTGGCCTGAACTTCTGGGTTTAGTTTTTGAGATGTGACAGTACTATTTGCTTGGTCATCTTTGTCTCCATCACTATCCCATTCAGACCTGCTATTCGGGTTGGACATTGAATTGGTATTTTTTTTCTGGTGCTCTACAGAATGGACCTCCTTCCCCTTTATGGATGATCCTCTTTCATTTGCACTATTGACATTGGGGCTGTTCTCACTACCCGTCATGTCACCTGAATGGGGACTTTGCTGACAAGAAAGTGAAATGTGCTTATCTAGATTCTTAATTCTCTTCAGAGAACTGTAATATTGCTTCCACTCTTTTTCCAATGACTTCTTCCTGGCTTTACCCTTCTTGGGTGAGTCTTTGTCTGAGTCTGATCTGCTACAGAATGAATACCTGCTGCCGTATTTATGGGGAGACCTAGACCCTGACCTAGAACTACCCCTGCTCCTTGAGCGACTGAATGACCGGCTGTACGATCTACCCCTGGAAGAGCCACTGGGTGAGCGATGTGTAGGTGGTCGGCGAGTGTTGGGACTATACCCACTCTGTGAATCCCCTGTGATCTTTGGGGTAGCTACAGTTTGAACCAACTCTGTACCAACTACAGGTTCTTGACCAGAGGGGAAAGGCGGAGTGAAGGCTGGCTTTGCCTTAATTTCCTGAATGTTGACATAGGACGGCTTCCAGGGCTTTTGACCTGGTTTCCAGCGAGAGGGAGGAGGACTGTCACTGAGTGGGATTACCGGGACAATTTCGGGTGCTGGAACTGTAGTGATTCCAGTAACAGGTGGGACTTTAGGCTCTGGGATTTTTGTTTGCACTTGAGCCAATTCCTGTGTCCTCAACTTGCTCCCGTTTTTTTTTCTTGGAGATTTAGATAAAGTCCGCTTTCTGGAGCGTGACACAGACCTAGATCTGTAGCTAGATCTCGTTCTCGTCATGGATCTAGAACGAGACCGGGAATAGGACTGAGATCTTGATCTGGATGGCGACAGAGAGCGGCTTCTGGATCTAGACAAGCTTCTTGATCTTGAGTAGGACCTTGACCTTTTATGAGATCTGGGAGGGCTGGATGTGTAGGATCGGGAATAGGAACGTGAGTTTCTGGAGGACAGAGGCGATGATCTCTTACTAGAGAATGTGCGTCCATGACCGGAACATGACAGTGATGCCCTGAGCTTGGATTGTCTGGCCGTAGAGCCAGAATTTTCACTTCCTGAGAGGTAAGCCTGCGGAGGCTTGCTCTTGGAGCTCTTCTTTTTGGCATGTTTTCGTTTCTTCGCTTTCTTTTTACGCTTGGACTTTTTCTTTTCCTTTTTCGCTGGGAGGTGTGTGCTGGACCTGCCGGAGGCCTGGCTGGGAGAGCCAGCCTGGGAACGGGACCATGCAGAGTCACTCCTGTCGTCCCATCTGGTTGAAGAATGGTCATTCAATCTGTTCAGTCAAAAGAGGAATCAAGGAGTTTCCTGTTATAGAACGGCATCATCAACTAGTTTTTTTTGTGTTGTTGAATTCAATCAAATATATTACATCACAACAAGTTATGTTCTAACTATGCACTTTCACTTGGCTACTCTCAACAAATGTCGAGTTTATTGAGTTGTGCAGCACTTTTTGTACTAAATACCCAACTACTAAAGGTTAGGTAATAGGTTGTGATGTCATGTCCGTCAGTCATACCGGTCCCCTCTGCTCCATCTCTCCACGCTGGGAGGCTGGTACGCCTGGGTCCTCTTCATTTCTTCCTTCCAGTGAGGTGGGGTCTCGCTGCTACCCCGTTCCTCCACTGAGGCCGAGCGAGACTTGGACTGCGTGGGAGTGTGGTATCTCTAAAGCAAAATAATGAATAAAAAAATAATCGTTATAATTGTTATATCTTTTAAAAAGACGAAACACTCATTGTAGTTCAACTGAATGTCAGCTAATTATCCTGCTTATTTTACAAGATCCTACATTGATCCGTTTTTCTCAATGAGATTCAGTCAATGAGTACAACTGTTCAACATGAGACCTCTGCATGACATCTCATTGTGAAACCAAGAGGGGAGATATTCATTCACTTTGGACGGGTGATCGTACCATTGTTCCTCTTCCCTTAATCCTGCGTCCAGACTTGGTGACCGTGGGCTTCAGGTCACATGGCACAGACGACACCTCCTGCTCGGTTCTACAAAAAGACTCGAGCGAGTTAAACCCTGCATAATTGACATGAGCCGTTTAACATCTGTAAATGCAGAAGTTGACGGGGTTTGGGGCTGTGCATAAAAACCAACTGACGGGATATCTGGCTTCTCCTCCTGCGATGGCACATCCCGTCTCAGCAGGAAGCGATTCTCTGGAACGGGTGGAATTTCCTCGGGCCGCACCACAGGCTTCCCTCTCTTCCCACCATGCTCATTCCAGCCCTCCTCCTCCTCTTCATAACCGCCGTCCACAGGGCTGTGTGGACACCAACAACAACAGCTGTAAACCAAACGAGCTAAATCGCAAGACGGTCGGTGTGCTTCACTGTTGTGTTTCACTGTTGCGTTTCACTGTTGACTGTCATGAACGCCAAGGACTGGATAGTCTCAGGGTTAGAGTGTTTGTAGGCATCCAGGAGCCAGGTGCCATTAATTACATTAATTATGTTTCCAACCAAATTCAATGTGTTTTGCTTTGGATAAAAGCGTCTACTTTAAAAGGTGTTGTAGGTAAGATTTGACAGTTGGGAGCAGAAAAAAGCAGAAGAGAGCAAGATTTTGAAAGTAAACAATCAAGACAATGTCCCCTCCCTTACAACAGCTCTCTGCCATTGACAAGTGATGCATTTCACACACGTGTTTGTGATTGACAGGAAAGATGGATTCCCCAAAAGAAGAGATGCCAGGAGCGGTCTGAACTCTATGTTGTGCCTCATACTGAGGGAGGGGCAGTCAACTCACAACAGACATTGTCACAGCGCACTCACTGATTGCCATTGGATAGCTGTGGCACTCATAGTCAAATAATAGCTCTGAAATGTATTATTGGCACCATTATTGGCACTATTGGCATGACACAATCCTGTCATGCCAATAGCATTGCACCTTATTTATGCTACTGCCAGTTGTGCTTTTGTTTCAGAGCCATTGTAACCTACAGCACCTTTGTTGACACAAATGACAATAGTAAATTGTATAGTAAATACAACTGCTAATCAAGGTTGGTTGGTCATTTTCGTGTAAGGTTACAACGTAGCGGTAAAGTTACCCCTGATCAGAAAGGACGAGGGCTGAATTTTTTGGCCTCTTTGCCGAGCGTTTGCTCCTGGTGTGTCTCCTGCGCTTTCGCTGGGAGCGTTTGTCAGCTTCCCTCTGGGACTCCACGGCGGAGGAGGACTCCTGGGAGCTTGGTGACAGGTCTGCAGATTGGGAGGCTCGCTTTCTCTTGCCCTCAAGCACTGGAGGAAGATAGGTGATACATGTGGCGTTAGATGGTGGAAAAACCGAGAATAGACCTTCACTAATCTAGTCAGAAACCCTAAAAAAAGCAAAAATGTGTCAGAAGAAGGATTAATAATAGCTATACACCTAATATAAAAACATGCTTTGTTCTCATTACAAAAACAACAACATGTAAGCCTTCTTGAAAGGCGAAGACTAGTTTAAATGTGGTTAGCATTAAGCTACCACAACAGAAGCAGCTTTTGTTGTGGCTGGTGAAAGCTGGGCTCTGGGTGCGAACGCATGTGCTGCCAACTCAACTGTACACAGATTGCACCACTGATCCCCTGTTAAACAGAAGATCAGGTTACAGGCCAGCTCTAATGCTGGGACAGCATCAAAATGCCATCCACTTAGAGTATGTGCACAAAACTAAATGACCCAGTTACATTGATAGGCAAGGAACAGAGCTTGTTTTTTGGCTCACTGGGTACAGCTATTCAAAACACAATGATTCAATTGTTGCAGGATTTCTTTCAGTTTTGTAAAGGATAGTACAGCATACATCATTATTGTGACAAAATACAACTGGAACACCATTCGATGGGACAAAATCCTGTCATTTCAATAGTACTGCACCTAATTTTACGCTACTGTCAAATGTGTTTTTGTTCCATCAGTAAATATAATAAAAACCTTGGAAATAAATGTCAACTGCTAACTGGAACGTGAACTAAATACAATTAAAATTGAATAATACAGAGCCAATTTTAAAAGACTATCAAAGCAAATACAGCCAATGAGGGCAATGACTCCTGTGTTGTCAAAGCATTCGACGTTCAGAAAGTGAAGACAGCACTGCGAACACTCACCATCGCAGGCGGACTTGGTGATGAGTTGCCCACAGTCGACCACTCTGACGTCAGCGTAGGGCCTGCTGGCAGAGTCCGTCTTCAGCCCTTCGATCTTCTTGATCACCTCGAAGCCGGAGATGACGAGCCCGAAGACCACGTGCACTCTGTGGAGAGACAAGATGGTTGAACTGTAGTGCGCATGTTACTGAGCACAATCGGGGCGAGGACGCTCCGGCGGTGAGTGTGCTTCATTCCCGGTGGGAAAGGCTCTGGGTCGGAGCCATAATGTACACAACTGTAGGCATGCTTGAAGAGGATGACCAACCCCTAGATGCTCATTGACTTCTTGTATCCACACAAGAATTCACTGCACGTTGCTTTGGAAGGTCTGCTAAGGTCTGACTATATAGGAAGATGAACTAGTATTAGTCTCACATGGTATATGTAAGACGAGACGTATATAGGGTATAATTAATCCATTGTCCTCATCCATTGATGACAATATTTCCGGTGGATTCAGTGTGCTCAATAATCACCAATCAATATGTTTGCCAGTCAGGCTTACCCATCGAGGTGAGGTGCCATCTTGGTTGTACTGCATGAAGAACATCCACACAGTAACCCAGCCAGACGGGGCCAAACAAGGGGAGGGTTCATGAAACAAGGAGGTGGGGGGGGGGGGACAAAGGACAGGAACAGAATCAGTATAAATCAAGTTTCCTTGGGAACAACCACACAATAAATGAGTTTGCTTTATCGACATAGATGTTAGAAACATATGCTTCATATAAGATTCAATAATCAACTCTCACATTGTATGGTGAATAGCCACTGATCAAATCTTGACTGGATTATGCAAAGTAGGATAACGTAATATGATGTACTACGTAGCGTTGCCCCGACAGTCCTTTTCAAATGAACAAGCACAGCTACAGTGACAGTGCTGCTAGCCTGTTGTGTGACAGGCCTAGAGAATGCACTCAAATCCCATTTGGCATATCAAGTGATTTGTGTCTTGTTGTTATTACAAAAGGGTCATACTCTACAAAACTTTTCCAAAAACAGGGTAGTGAATAAATCAAGTGAGTGAGAGACAGAGAGAAGAGAGAGAGCGAGAGAGAAAACGAGAGGCACAGAGACAGCAAGTGAGAGAACACAGCCTTGGAGAGACACATTACCTTGGAAGGGCAGGATGTTAGAGTTTCTGCAAATTTTACAGAAAACGTGTAGAGAGAAAATGTAACACATTTGTAGGTGACAAGCGTCCATGTTGCTCTGTACTGTGAACTCTAACAGAGCGGGTCGGGGGTGGGAGGTGGGGGGGGCAGGGTTATGCTTATTTCTGGGTGTTGCCGTGGAATGACACATTTGACTTGACGGATCAAAGCTACGAGGATAAAGTTAAACACAAGACCAAAACTCTCAACTCTCAACCTGCCATGCGTGGACATCAACTAAAGCGATGACAAGGGTCTGCAGAGCGCAGAGCTGCGCTACGGTGAGACAGCGGACGGCGTGGGACTCACATGAAGAACTGCGATCCGTTGGTGTCCTTGCCGCGGTTGGCCATGGACAGCAGGAAGGCCTTGTCGTGTTTGAGAAGGAGGTTCTCATCTGACGGGAGGGGGAGGAGGGGGAAACAAGAGGGGAGACGGTCTCACTGATGGGCCCCGACTAGTTCCTGGAGGACTACCATTCTAAAAGGGGGGGGGGGGTGTAGCATAAGTAATGTGGAGTGGAGGATCTCATCCGACAGGGTGTTTAAATGTAGCTTACCTCTCTCAGCTGCCTGTTAAGAGAATGTGCTTTGTGAAGCTTAAAATAACCTTTGGAATTGTCCTAAGAAGGTATTACTTCTAAAACATACCAGATATATGAAAGACATAAAAAGGAGGTATTCCAGTTGAATAAGGAAGTAGCATGTACAAGCTACTTCACTGTGGACATTTTGTGACTCAAAAAAGCAGATAGTTTGTAAGGCATTGTGAATTGTAATGGGATCTGTGAAGAGATTGCACAGGGTGTATGTAAATGACACTCTGTATATATATCAACATTACATAATGGCCAGCAGCATAGCTTTTATATCATAGATTTTACATTTGGACTGACACAATCAACATTAAGGCTTTGGAAGTGGGTTCTTGAACTTTGGGCAGGGGGCATATGTGGCATGGTGTTACTGAGCTGTGTATATGTCTTACCTTCTCATTTTTGCAAAAGACCACTCTATAAATAAAAGAATATGTTGAAAATTTTAGGCAGGAAAGATCGTAGCTTTCAATGAAGAGAGAATGCCTAGCCTCCATGCTGATTTGCAAAGAGCTGACTACTTTCACGACACAAAAAGTCAAAACCAGACCGCAGAGGTCACAGAGTTCAGAAGGTAGGGTGAAAAGAATGTACACCAAAAAATAAAGGAAATCACAGGAGACCCGCGTTTACCTCTAAGCATGCACATTGAAACGTAGCCACTATGGAGACACGGACAAGGTTTCTTAATACATCGAGACAATAAAGGACTTTCTGCTCACCTTCAAAGTAGCCACCATATATCGACTCCCCACCTCTGCCATTTCCTAGAGACCAGCAGAAACACTCATGATGATGATAACGATTCATCATGGAACATCTTGCATTGACTGTGTTGGTAGAATATGTGTCAGAAAGAGCATAATAATCACCTTCAGTAAAGTCTCCTCCTTGGACCATGAAGTTCTTTACCACTCTGTGGAACGTGGAACCTTTGTAGCACAGCTCTTTCCCTGTGGTTTTTCCAGTTCCTTTTTCCCCTGCAAACAAAAAAAAAAACATGACGGAGCGTTTATTGCGTTTTATACTAAAATAAATAAGCAACAGGTCTGCGACTATTAAAAAAAAGAAAAGGTGCTGTTTGTAATATACCAGAAGCCTGGAGTTGCGGTGAGCACTAAATAAAATGTGTTGCTGAACGCTTCACGTTTCAATCCCCGACACACCCCCCACCCAGCATGATGTTAATCCAGCACGCTATAATGAACCCGCAGGTGGGGGTGGGGGTGCTAACCAACCCCATGACCTCACAGGAGCGTTCCCTGGCTGGGTCTCCCGCGCGACGCGTTTCTTTCACACAGCTTTGCCCCTTCATGGGAGGCATGGCTCGGAGACATGAGATAAAACTAAAAACCCTGTGGGGAGATTCCTCCCGTTTTTCAATCAGGTCACAGGAGAGGTGGCGTGAAAGCTTTTATAGGGGTGAGAGAGAGAGAGAGAGAGAGAGCTTCCTGGACACAGAAAGCTGGCTGTGTAACTGGTCAGGTTGGTAGTGTGCCCTGCTTTTTGATTCCAACGATTGAGGCAATGATTTGGTTTCTTACAGGCGACAAAAACGGGCAGGTTCTTACGCAAAAGGAAAAAGGACACATTCGCAGGCTTTCAGAGAGAGCCAGGGAAACCAAGCCAATAGAACGAGAGCAAGGGAGCGAGTGAGAGCAAGACAGAGACATTGTACTTTGTGGATGCCTGTCAGGAGAGGAACGCGCCGTCCGACCATCCCCCCCCACCCCCCCAAAAAACACATTGGTAAGTTTCAGAGAGAACAAACAAGAGAAACTAGGCCGACATACAGAGAGGCAGAGACCGAGACATAGTGACCAAGAGTGTGCCATGGTACTTTCTGGACCCTTGTAGGAAAGGAAGGCAATTGACCAATCAACAGCCTCCAATTCTCCGCCCCCCACCGCCTTCTGCCAACATCATGTTGCTGGCGGCCAGTGAGGGTGAAAAATGAGAGGCAGGATTGATTTGTCTTCTAGCCCCGGATTTATGACCATGTCCATGCTGGTCTGCTGCAGCCTGGTTATCCCAGTGGAATGACCTTTAAGGATAGCAGCACAAGGCCTGAGTCCATCCCTCAGCGCATAGCTATGAACACCATATACCTAGAATCCATACGGTATGGTCATCATGTCTGGCTCAACATGGTCCTACTTTCTCAGCTGTGAAGGAGCATGGTAGCAACACAGCCAGGGTCAGGGTTCCCACTAGGCTCACCCTGAATAAGAATGTATTGGGAGGAACATTTATCAAAATGGCCACCAAATGGCATATTGTAGCGATTCTTCCATTAGATATCTTCCTCCTCGGACCCTCATAACATTAGATACTGACACATTAACTACATACTGAAATGTCCCCTTCAACTCTCCTCCTTTTACCGTCTTTGGAGAACTGAGAACCACATCTCCAGCCTTCTGGAGAGTGCAATAAGGATTTGGCAAATGACCAGGGTTGGTTTAATGTCATTCATATTCAGTTGAGTAAACAAGGACATTGAGATTTAGGGGTATTTAAAAGCATCATAAATAAGATAACTTCATCCTCTCTCGCTGCCATGCTTCAACATTTTGATTTAAATGTGGAGATGTTACTTATCTACTGAAGTGGAAAAAAGACCATAAAGTACTTGCCTGTGCACAAGCAGAGGAAGTTTTTACTTGTCTTGGGACAGATGTCTGAGAAAAGTTGAAAAACGATTCGCCCAACTGCAGAAAAACACAAAAGAAAAGACTCAAAGAAAGGTAATCAAAAAGAAACATTTTAACCTTGCTTAATGGGATGGTTTATACAAAACAACTTCAATTAAGACACACAAATGAATTAAATCAATACAAATATTTGAACTGCATTTTCACTTCTTGTTTCTAGAACATTATATTGCACTTGATCAAGCAGGCTTTACTGGAACATGCTATCAGTGTACCAGACCCTAAAACATGTGATCAAGGTGCGGAAGTATAGAGATCTACACAAAGATGGTGGGCTTAAAGGGGACATTCACCCTAATTAAAATGGAATTGTGATATCAAATTATTTCACCTGGAGAAAAACAACACTTGTGACACAGGTGCCATTTAATTTTTCCATCTTTTACCCAGAAATAATGATCTGCCACGATATTCCAGAATAATAATACAAATCATTCAAATAATAATACAAAATAATGTTCTGTTCAACCAAGATCAGACACACAATGTAGTGAAAAAAGTGAAAAAAGACTCAATAATAATAACAAATATACACACAAACAAACAAACCAACTGTATCTTGGATACAATCACAAATCTATGAATTGACGTATTGACAAAGTAGCCTGCAACCCAAACAAAGTGAGAACAGAAAACGTCGTGGGGACTGAAAGAAAAGTAATGAAGGAGATACCAATAGAGGTCTTCAATACAATGAATCCTTCAGTCTCTTACCAGGCTCCCGGTTGAGCTCCACATCAAAGTAGCACTGAGGCCGGTCTTTCACTCCCATTGTGGTTACAGTCAGTTTGACCTAAAACAGTTAAAAGCACCAGCACGTTAACCTGTGAAAAGTTATAAACAGGGCATTTCCCTTTTAAACTGTCCAACGTGAGCAGAAGTCCAAAAAAAGTGTGTGGGAAAGTGTGTGGTTACAAGGATAAGACTGGAGGCAAGACTTGAGCGAGAGAGCGAGGGAAAGAGAGAGAGGGAAAGAGAGAGAGAGAGAGAGAGAGAGGGGGGTATATCAGTGAAGGCAATGGGGAAATGCAACAGCATGCAAAACAATTCACTGCGACGCCTCCCTGTTTTTACAGCCGGTCGACCGTCTATGTGACAGAACAGCAAACTAAAGAACAGGTCGTACTAGGGTTGATTAAACCTTAAAAGGGTTATGCCTTTGCATACAGATTCATACCAATGTGGGGAAGGAAAAAGTTTGGTTAGATTTTGAAAATAATGTACTACACAGAAACCTAACCTGGAGTCGAATTGTTGGAACAGAATGTTCCACAGGATGCTGCTAGAACTGGACAAACCCGCAACATAACTACTACGGGATGTGCTTCACTGAGTTTTTGTAGGTTATAAAGTCTGAATAAAAGTAAATATTTCCCCATGATGTCAACAATTTAGTAAGACCCAACACAAGTCCACTACTTTTCAATTGTGCCTGCTCAAAATCTATACACAAGGACTCAAATATAAATATAATATAAATATAAACATAACTCAACCCTTGTGCAAACAATAGTCAAACATGTATTTTACGACAGCGACGTGGATTGTAATTTACACACTAACGTGTATCCATTTCAATAAGTAACTAGGCATAAACCAGAGAGTTCAATGAATGTCTCTCCCCAAAACATGAGGTGTTGCACTGGGCTTCTATTAATAGCGTTGTTATAGCAGGTCGTAATGTCTGTGCGTGTTGAAGGTTGGACGCCTTGTGTTGTCGTCCTGAGAGGCACCTCGTTCATTATAGACCACACATGATCTTAAAGTCGAGCTCGAGGACAATACTTGTCCCAGGACATAGGCCTCATGCTGAACACTGCAGAGAAGCAATACAATCGGACAGAATGAGTGTTCTAGATGGACGTAAGGCGAAGTAAACAAATCTATATATAAAGAGTTTGGATTTATAACGTTTCATTTTGGGGAAAAAACACAAAACCTCTTGACTCAAAACCAGGAACTGTTGTCAGTAACAAAACACCTTGAAATGCTAAAAATATACTTAATGTTGATGTTGCGTACCAAAGCTAATGACTAACGATTCTCTAGTATACACTTCAAGAATGGGATAGCAATATGAATCCCAAACAAAAGTAAACACGTATGCCGTTTATAAAATAATCCCACCAGTTATCATAGTAGCTAGCCGTTTGTGGCTACTACAATTTCTAAAACGGGACGTGTGAGTTGCTAAACGAGTAGCAAATCACAACCACGTTAAGAAGACATAGTCCAAACATTATTCCGTCTAGAAAATTGTAACTGTTCCACGACAAAAGATGTACATACCTGTATATAGTCGCACCCCTTGGGCAGCTGGCTAGCAGTTGGTCACTGACTGGTGTCTGGAAGCCTACTTTACTTGAGCTGAGAGGATCCGGAATTGTAGTGTTATCCCGGTCCACCTCAACGCAACATCCGGTATCAAACTACCCAATGAGCAAAAAGAACATGACAAGGCCAACAACGACTAGGACAGTAAATATCGACTTTTTATTGGAATTTTGGACTTCACTATATCCTTAACATTGAACGGATACGGATATCCCTCTATCGAAAGCCCTTCCCTCTCTCTCGCTGCTAAACCCTTGTCACTGAATGTCCCGCCCTCTCTCTCTCGCCAATAACGAAAACAACCCTGAGCATCTCGTTCCTAATGTACCGTAGTGAGACCAACGCGCCCGGGAACTAAGGGAAAGCGTACGATCGAAGCGTACGAACGATGCTACCAACATCTTTTGGCCCTTCTGGGTACCCGTGTGTTGTGGTCGACCAGGAAGAACAACACAGAGCGGGGCCGTGCTAGCTTGTTGATGTTCACTAATACAACGTGCTCTATATTACAAGATTTCAAATTCCCTCGAAACTCGCTGAAATTAAAATACGTCTACGGTTATTTTGCGTATTTATACGGTTACAAGTTTTTCCACAACATGTTGTTACCTCTCAAGATAAACTAGCTTTTGGCAATATGAATCAAGGGATACTGAGGTAAGGGTGCCAATCAGCGTAGAAGTCCACACATACTCATCCATCGATATCGCTGCAATGTTATGCATGTTATGTTCTACAGTGCCTTGGTTGCCACTTCAACTATAAAACGACCTAATACGACCTCTTATTACACAGAGAGATGACTGCGTTCAGTGACGACGAGCCTAATTTCTTCAGATGTAGACGGTGTGTGATTCATTGGCCAAGTGGACCATGCCAATGATCATTTTTGCCTTTGTGGTTCGGGTGAGAGACGGCCTCCCCCTCTCAGCCTCCACGGACTTTGCGCACAACCGAGAACTCCAGGAAAGGAAGCAGCAGCTCAGGAAGATGAGCAAGGCACTGAGCTGTTTCCCCGAGAGAGGGACGGTCAAGGGCCAGGACCTAAACATATAGTAGGAACTCAGCATCAACACTCACACAGATATGTCCGACTAAGCAGTACACACATGGTGTTTTGATTTACGCTCATCTAGGTTATCAATATCTATGGTGGCAGAAGCTACACTGCTGATGACCTTGGTGGCTGTTTATTAACTAATATACACATCTCCCTCCCAATGTTTTAGCTTCGTTTCTTCAGAGGGTGTGTCCTATATGGCTGTGTGCCACCGCGGCCTCTCTGTTGCCAAGGCCTTCTGTTTTCTGGAGGACTTGTGCTGGGCCTTCAAGGCGTGCTTTGATAGCACTGCGGTCAGCCTAGCCGCCAGGCCATATCCCTTTTTGGAATTTGGTGAGTAGGAGGAGGAAGGTTCAACATTAGGGAGTGGCACACGATTCAGTACTACATGGTAAATATGTGCTGTTCATGTATGTCTTCTGATACAGACGGAACGATTCAGAAGTTAAAGCAGCAGTACAACCAGATCGGAGGCGGCCCGGTGCTGGAGATCACGCTGGCTGAGGTCCAGGATGACCTCAAAAGACACCCTCCAAAAGAGCTGACTTTAGAGGAGCTGGAGCTAACCAACGGGCTGGCCAACGGACACGTTGAGCAAGGTCCCGGGTCTGGTAGGTCCCATGAACCTATGGTATTAGGTATTGGTTACTATGCTTTAGGCATATATATGACAGACAGACAGAAATACTTTAATGATCCCAGAGGGAAATTGCTTTATATATAGATAGTATAATACTTATTAAAAAGTAATAAGGGTACAGCTTGTCTTAACACCTAGGGCATTGGATGGCCAAGCCAAAAGGTGATGGCTTTGATCCCCAAAAAGGTACTGGGTTTGATCCTCCAAAAAGTACTGGGATTGATCCCCCAAAAGCTATGGGGTTTGATCCCCAAAAGGTACTAGGTTTGATCCACAATATCTTCAGCCTAACCGGGATGACTCCTTGAGCAATACATTGTAGTTTCATTTTATTGAGGGTGAACATAGCAACTGGAAGTTGTTTTAGAGTAATGTAGTGTGTATCTAAATCTAAATTGTGCGGTCCAATCATGTGTTGTGGCTGCGTAGGTCAGAATGTGAGACTAGAACCGGTGACTCCAGCAGGCATATTGTCCCTGGTCCTCAACATCATGTGTGCATCTTTAAACCTCATCCGGGGCGTCCACCTCATAGAGTACACATTCCAGGTAAGAGGGTTGCATTGCAAGCCCAGACCTGCCAACCTTGCGCGCGGGGGATGTTGGGGGCATGTGTGTATAAGATTTCTTCAAGGTTGGCTGGTCTGCAAGCCTTGAGTTGATCATTACAATCTTTCCATTTGTGGTCCATTGTGTGTCTTAAGAGGGGTTACTCCAATGTACACAGTCTACCTGTGGGCATATTTGAGCAAGACCTATATCCCATAACTGTTGTGAATGTCAGTATTTGAGTTCAGTGTCTTTTTGAATAAAAGTGTATGCTAAATGACAAAAACACAACTTGGTAAGCATGTTTTTCAGTCATGAACAGCAACAATAAACAGTTTTTTAAGTTAATATTATATTCTTAAGCTTATCCTGGATAGGCTCTATAGAAAGGATAGACACATTCTGAATGTGAAATCTATAAATGTGACATCTTTTTTTTTTTTTACACAGGATGACTATGACTCACTATGGAGTGTCGTGGCATTTCTCATGGCATTTGTTTTCTGTCTCTTTCAGGTAAGACACATTTCTGTGTTGCAGCTCAAAATGATGCATTGTAATGTTTCAGAATTCCTTGCTAAGACCGATCCACGTGTGGATTTCTCCCGACAGTGCCACCTGTATGTCTTCCACTCATCCCACAAGAGGTTCCAGTCAGCCTCCTTGCTGGTTGTTCTGGTGCTGTGCAACTCCTACCTGTTTGGCTTGAGGAATGTGTGGCAGCTGCTGTTCCACACCTCAGTGGCCTGTCTCTCCACCGCCCTCATCCTGTCTCGCAAGGTCCTGGACAGGAGCAACGACTGTGGGGTGTGAAGGAAGACAGTGGAGTGGGCGGATTGACATCTCTCTCTCTCTCTCTCTCTCTCTCTCTTTCTCTCTCTCTCTCTCTCTCTCTCTCTCTCTCTCTCTCTCTCTCTCTCTCTCTCTCTCTCTCTCTCTCTCTCTCTCTCTCTCTCTCTCTCTCCGTCCCCCCCACCTGTCCAGCTTGCTGCAGGTAAATGAAGTTAATGA
>OMKI01004512.1:4507-18374 GCA_900302315.1 Phycis blennoides
ATAGGAGATGTTACATGTACATATATATCTATATATCTATAGAGAGAGAGTGGAGAGTGAGAGAGAGAGAAGGAGAGAGAGAGAGAGAGAGAAAGCAAGAGAGAGAGAGAGAGAGAGCAGAGAGAGAGCAGAGAGCGAGCAAGAGACTAGTCATAATCAACTTTTCAATTCCAGAGACCAAACTGTACCTTGAAACTGTTGTAGGCCAGATCTGCAACTTCATCCTGGGATGTGAGGTTCCTTCTCTCGGTGACCTGAACATCAGAAAGCAGTGTGGTTAGAAATGTGTCCCAGCTCTCTGCCAAGGGGCCAGTGTCCTCGCTTTGACGGGAACTTAAATGCTCAATGTGATTACTTTAAATCACTTTTCTGCTGGGATGAGTTAAAAAAGGAGGGACGTGTCTAGGGTGTTTCACTCCCAGCTGAAAGGTGAGGGCTAGAGTCAGAGCCCCAATGTCCACAGACTAGCTACCACGCCTGCTCATGCAAGGAAAAATCCCTGAAACGTGCTTTGAATAAGCCCATCCCGCTATCAGACCAAATAGAAACAGAACTAATTCACAATGGCTTTCTTTCTGCGTCGTAACCTTTCGCTGTGGCTCAAGGCTGCCGCGTTGCCATGGACACCCCCGTCTCACCTTGCTCTTGGCGAGCTCCTCCATCTTGTCCAAGTTGCTCTGCATCCTCTTCCGCTCCAGCTCCAGCTCTCGCACGCGATGCTGCAGCTTCATGAAGATGCTGATGTCCATGGCGGCCTTCTCCACCCCCATTTCCTGGGACCAGAACAAACAGACGGGAGATCGAGATCAGGAACGAAACAACGACGACAACGTAAACTTCCTCTGTTTCAACATCACTGGACTGAAAACACTGTATTGATCCACGGTAACCACAGATACACACATACATAGATTTTATCTTTTAAGTCCAATGTGGGAATGGGAACATATTTGTGTCAGGTCATGGAAACTAGGGACACAAGTCGTTTTGGGGCATTTTGAGTTATTCACAAATTCTGAAAGTGTAGTTTCTAAGCTTTCCAACGATGTGTAACATGATGATATTTGGAGAAGTTGAGGCCATTTGAAAGTAGGCACATCACAAAAGCTAAAACTGAGAAAAAGCCTCCTAAAGATTTGCAGTTGTCACCTCTTTCTATTGGCACACCCGATTTCAAACACAAAATGTATACTTTTAAAGAAACCAATACTGTTATCTGAAACATGGAGAGGCTTCTCTGTGATCTCAACTAACAGATTCTGCAAAAAAACGAAAATCACAAATTTTGAAAAAAATCACTTCTTTGTTAATTTGCGCAAATGTTGTGTTGGCGACTTGTGTCTTTGGATTCCATGACCTGACACATTTGGTGGGTGTTTGGGAGCCCACGACGGTGAACCCCAGCAGTGCGTTCAGTGAGGAGGTTAAAACAGTGTTAGTGAGGAGGTGGCGGATGCGTGTCTACCTCCACCATCTGGATGGTGTCCTCCGTGTCGCCCACCTCCGAGGTGGAGATGGACGGGTAGTTGGAGTCCGACTCCAGGCTGCTCACGTTGGACGGGTTCCTCCTGTGGCCCCGCTGGAGATGAATGACATCGTGTTTCATTATCATCATGAGAATCACCTACTGTTACCATTATCACTACATTCATATCACTAAGTCACCATGTTAATATTGTTGAGAATCAAATCCACCATATCTTTTATGAAAAAGACAAAGCGTGCTCCTTTCAGTTCAAGGTATAATTATATATTTATTAACCTTTAATTATATGAAAGTGACCACACAGCAACTCTTTAAGTGTGGACTCCTCAGACGAGGATAAACAGCCTCTTATAGAAAGCAGGTCCTCTCGTAAAGTTACCTTGGCGAGCGCGTGCTCCTCCTGCAGGTTGTCGAACCGCTGCTCCATCCTGGAGAACTCCTTGAGGAGGTTCTGGTAGCGGAGTCTCTCCTCGTCCAGGTCCTTCTGGAGGTCCGTCTCCCTCTGGGAGGTGCTGCTCTCCTGGTCTGGACACGGCGCACAACAGACGACTGGGTTACACGGGCTCACGGTTCACGGGTTCTGTTCGCCGTGTCCACACCAGGAGGTCCACACACAGATGAGTGGACGGGCCCGGGGACACCTTGTCGTCTTGTAACACTCACAACGCAGAATCACAAGGCGGTCAGAATCGCCATGTGATTTATCGCCAAGCAGGTGTACCCACGGAGAGAATGGGTCTTTTGTGTGTTGGTGCCAAAATTACGTTAACTATTAACGAAACGAATAAATAAGATTCAAAACACTAAATGAGCACTTTGAACGGTTGAACGTTGGGAGGGTGTTGTTGTCAGCCCCCCGTGAGGGAAAAGCAGCAAACAACGGCCCCCCAATCTCCCCCGAGGTGGGGAGGAAACCTGAGACACTACACCCCCCTCTCCCCAGCCTCCCCAGTGCGGCGGCGGGGGCAGAGCGAGGAGCTAGGGGCTTCACCTTCAGTGCTCTTGGAGTGCTGCAGGATCTTGTGGTTCATCTCATCCTTGTCACTCTTCAGCAGGAAGTTCTCCTTCTCCAGCTCCTCCACGCGCTGCGGAGAACCAGACAGAGCAGTTCAGACAGGCTGCGTCAGCCCAGCCTCTTTTGTACGATATTTCATTGTACGCCATATAAAAGCAATGTACATTTGTGATTTGTTTTGATTTGTTCAGGAGTACTTGGAGAACTAATTAGGTATTCACAGTGTAGCTGTGAAAACCAGTTTCCACAAATGTGTGTGTGTGTGTGTCTCATATTTTCCCCTTTAGTTGGGAATCAGATCCCGCTGTGGAATTTGGGGCAGCGCAGGCAATCGGGTCGATTTTCAGGCCGTTGTCACGGTGACGGCCGGGAAAAACCCAAGCCGCCGCCTCACCTGAACCCCAGTCGTCGGGCTCACCTGAGTGAGTAGGAGCTTCTCGCTGCTGTGCTCCGCCTCCTGCCTCTGGTTGTGGTCATGTGCCTCCTGGAGCTCCTCCCTCAGCCTGGCCAGCTCCTCCTGCAGGGAGGCCAGCTGGTTGCCGTCGCCGTGGCGCACGCGGACCTGCTCCAGCTCCTTCTGCAGCTTGTTGACCTCTGACCCCAGGTTATTGTTGGTGGACACCAGCTGCTCGTTCTGGGTCTTGAGGTCCTTGGTCTGAAAAGAGACGAAAAAATCCATTGCAAATCCATCGCAATCCCAAGTGATCTCAGTCTACGGATGTCCTTCTATTCCCCCCGTGCCGATTCAATAGGCCGAGTTCCCTCTCCAGCCTTAAAGTGACCAAAGCCCTTGGGCAAAACGCCGACGCCCCTGCGGTCCCACCGCTCACCTGGTCGTCCATCTTCCTCTGCAGCTGGACGATCTTGTTCTCCATGCCCGTGTTGAGCTTCTTGAGGTGCTGGGCCGAGCGCGCCTCGATCTTCAGCTGCTTGACCCGCCGCTTGGCGCGCATGCAGCGCACCGCACACTGGATGGTGACGGCCGCCTCGCGCGCCCGCCGGAACCGCCTCCTGGTCATCCAGCCGCGCACGTTCTTCTGGATCACCATGGCCTTGTGGTGGAGCAGGAACTGACCGCAGCGGAGAGGGCAGAGGGCGAAGCAACAGCCGGGATGAATGATCACAAGAAGAAGAAGAACTTCTTGTGAAAAGGTGCTATGTGTATGAATCAGGTGTTCCTTCTCATTACTGGCCCCTCTGGCCGGTAAGTGAACTGCAGCCTGCTAGAGTGGCGCATTCAGTTGAGACAATAACAATCATAAACTAATCTTGGTTATAATCATCAATAAACTAAAATTCCAAATTTATGAACGAAACCAGTTTTACTGTTTCAGTGTGTCACACATTAAGTGTCTCACAGCTCTCATCCCAAGCCATGTGATTGCTTTGTTTCCATGACGTCATTAATGAGCACTCCGGGGTTAGCCCGCCCGGGGGTTAGCCCCCCCCCCCTGCTACAGGTGGACGGCGGACGGTGGGGCTCAAACCCGGAACGTTTCAGGCTGAGAGTCAAACACCCCCCCGACCAGGAAGTTAACCCGCAACCTTTACACTGAACAAATACATGGGCTCAATTCCTCCAATAAACCGGTCCAAAAGTTATTACCAGGGAGTGTTCTGATTTTTCAACCTCATCCTAAACGAGCACTTGGCCGCGGTGAACCATCAAACTATTGCATCAGAGACCATCGACTAACCATCAACTCCCCCTGTTTTAACCTGCTGCTTGTCAGTGTCAAAGGAGGACAGCGAGAGAGTGAAACACCTCAAGCACTACAAGGACAAGTAACATGATGGTAAAGAATGTAAAGTGGTACTGAGAGCAAACAGGACTCCTGGAACACGTTTAGCATGTGAACAACCAGGGGGTCGGTGGCTTGGTCCTCCAGGGTTTGATGAAACACACTCCAACCGCCCAGGGCCTGAGAACGTCTCATGAGATTGCGGTGCACCTGCTCTTAGGTGTGTGTGTGTGCGTGCGTGCGTGCGTGCGTGCGTGCGTGCGTGCGTGCGTGTGCGTCTCGTGTGTTGACATCTAGTTTCCTTTTTAAGCAATAAATAGTGGTTCATAGGATTTGTAAACGAGCCAACCACTTTAAAAAAAGAACATTTTCATTTCAAGGGCTTAGTTGCAGAATTAAGCGATAGAACTAACTGAGGCGCTGAGGAGACTGGAATCTAGAAATAAAATGGGCTTCTCATCGTGCCCAGAGGAATCCTGCGTGTTGTGCTCACCTCCTTGAAGATCCTGCGGGTGTACATGCCCCTGGTGAAGGCCTGGATGGTGACCACTGCCCGTCTCACCCTCAGGTAGGCCTGTCTGTCTCTCACCATGCGGTACTGCTTCTGACAGGTGATGGCCGCACGCGTCAACCGCAGCCTCTCCGCATACCTGAGAGGGGAGTCGGGTGAGAGGGGGAGAGGGAGAGAGAGGGAGAGATGGGTGAGAGGGAGAGCGAGAGAGAGAGATGGGTGAGGGGGAGAGAGAGAGCGAGATGGGCGAGAGGGAGAGCGAGCGGTGGGTGAGAGGGAGAGAGAGACGGGTGAGAGGGAGAGAGAGAGAGCGAGAGTCGGGTGAGAGAGAGAGAGAGAGAGAGAGAGAGAGAGAGAGAGAGAGAGAGAGAGAGAGAGAGAGAGAGAAACGGGTGAGAGGGAGAGCGAGAGACGGGTGAGAGGGAAAGAGAGAGAGAGACAGAGAGACAGAGAGAGAGAGAGAGAGAGAGAGAGAGAGAGAGAGAGAGAGACACCACAGTGACCCTACACACCCCAGCATACTCCGTTGACCCTACATGCACGCGGGGGATGCTCCAGGGGTCTCACCTGCGGGCCAGGTACCCCCGGCCGTATCTCTGCAGGAGCACGGCCGACCTGCGTATCTTGCGGTAGCGGAGCCTCTGCAGCCAGCCGCGCACCGTCTTCTGGATCTTGATGCACGCCGAGCGGAACTTGTCCGCCCGCAGCTTCTCCAGGTAGGCCACCTGGCCGGCCCGGAAGAAGATCTTCGTCTTGCCGAACTGGAACTTGTCCTCATCCTACGAGGGGGAACCCCAAACACATGTTAAAGGGTAAAGGGGGCATTCAGCAGACGCTTTTGTCCAAAGCGACTTTTGTGAGTACATTTGTGAGGGTTCGACATGTGGACAGTTGGAGGAGGAGGAGGGGGGACCAAGGGGATCGAACCGCCGACCCTACGGTTAGCGGACGACCCGCTCTGTCCACCCGCTCTACACACTGAGCTACTGCCGCCCATGTTCAGCCTCAAATGAAACGAGAGAACGTGTTTTCGCAGAAGACTAATGCAGTGAGATTGTAATTCATCACTGCAGTTTATCACCTGCCTTTTCATATGTTGTACGTGTAAACAGAAGGTTTTTATTGCACTTTGTTAGTATCTATATTCTGTTACTCTATTTTGACTCCTGTCAGAAGGGTACAATGAGCACAGAATGTATTTGGTAAACTCTACGTTACACATCTGAGGTCCCAATACAAGTAAAGTAGATACAAGAGCAGATGCCATGAAGACAATTCTAGTTTTTTTTTCCTTTTTTTGCATTACATTTGTTTACACATAGCCCTTATTGTTGTTGGTGTCTTTGGCTGCTAAGGCACGTTGCTAAGGCAACGCGACAACAGACCATGAGTCACTCACAGGCCTTCAGCTGGGTGGTCACGCACCTCAACGCCACTATGACCACTATAAATCTAACATCAGAGATTCCAGTCGTCACTATTGGACTTTTATTGGTTGGGCGCTTTGAATATGTCACAGCCTCACTTGTAAAAGTGAGGGGTGAAATGGTTTATCTGCCTCAGTAAATATAAGTAAATATATAAATATAAGTGTTCTTACATCACTGTGAGTGCAAACATGCTTAGCATGGGTGGCCCGAGAGGGAATAGCACCCCTAACCCTGGCTAGTATTAATGCCTTGCTCTTCTACCAGCTGAGCTACCAAGTGTGTTGTACTCTGTAGCACTCTGTAGCACTCTGTAGCACTGCACCTTGATCAGGGTCTCCAGCAGGTGTCTGCAGACCAGCTTCTTGTCTGAGTTGGTCATGTCAGACCTCCTCATGAGCACCCGGTATCTGTTGAAGAAGTCTGGGTACGTCCACCTGGGAACACACAGGGTGGTTAGGGCCATGATCGACATCAACAACTAAAATATGTATCATGTGTGATATCTTCTTCTTCAACACTGATCAGTATTCTGAACGAAAGCACTGCAGCGCAAATGTTCTCAAGTGAATTGATGCTGCGCGTCTGGATAACCTAAAGCGATTTCTTCCTCGCTAAATCAATTTGCTAAAAAAAAAAAAAGCAAGGAAAATGTTGTTAGAAACGGCAGTGGAGGCTGCAGTGAAGAAGTTATACAAAGTGCTGGTCTGCCCGCAACAAACCAACAGAACGACAACAAACTGAGGGCTGTTACGAATGAGCACACATTCAGACAAGGCTTCAGGATGGCCCTACAGTATGTGTATCTGTAGTGGATTCACGCTGGCTCCGAAAATATCAGGTTCTCTTAAAACCCAGTGAATGGTCATCAACAACGCTTAGACCCAACTCCTGTTCGCCGGACGCCACACCGTTATGCAGCAGGGGTTTTGAACCAGCAACCCCGGGACTGAAACATTAACACTTCAAACAGCGCCCCAAATTAGCGCAACCGGTTCCATCATTATCAAGTCATCGGGTAGTACGGTATGCGCTGGTGAACACGTGTAATGTGTGCAATGAGAGACAACATTACCTGGACGGGTAACCAGCAGCACTGATACGAATGGTCTCCAGGACACCGCATGCCCTCAGCTGCTGCACCGCTCGACTCGAGTCAAACCTGGACAACCACAAACAGATATAAACACACTGAACCAGAGTCAAACCTGGACAACCACAAACAGATATAAACACACTGAACCAGAGTCAAACCTGGACAACCACAAACAGATATAAACACACTGAACCAGAGTCAAACCTGGACAACCACAAACAGATATAGACACACTGAACCAGAGTCAAACCTGGACAACCACAAACAGATATAAACACATAGAACCAGAGAGAAACAGACCAAAAAAGCATATAGGAAACAGACAAACAAACATACAGACAGACAGACAAACTGAGAAACAAACGGAGAAACCAAGACAGAGAGACACAACAAACGCACTCTCAGACACATCAGACACACCAAACACAGTCAAACAGACAAACAGACGTCCTACCGCAGTGATAGATGGACACAGGTACAACACTAAACTCTTAAACCGTGTTTTACCGTTTCTTTCCTTTGGGCTTGGTGCTCATGGCAGCATGGAGAGGAGTTGTGTAACGGGCTGTGCTAGTGGCTGAGATGCTGACTGTATGGACACCGAGTTAGGGCCAGTTAGGGCCGAGGGCCCGCATGTGACACAAGCGGCCATGTTATCGAATTAACAAGACATGAAGGAGCCCTTGTGCGGAGGAATGCAGTGAGAATGCATCCAGAACAGGGAAATAAATGAAGAAATACTCTACGTTGTTTTAATATACTATAAACCGTTTTGTGGACGCCGGATGGTTAAAGGGATTCACGGCGAGAGAAAACACAGAAGTAAACAGTCGGTTGGCAACCAAACAGAACGGGTCTTTTGTTTGCCCTGCGCCGCGCTCAGACCTGGCGGTGACACGTTCCTCATCGCACGTCCACAGCTCATTGTTGTCGGCAGCGCAATCTACGTCCATATCTGGACATGGATAGCAGACCAACTGGACTTCTCCGTCCCCTCGGCCCGGCCCAGAAGCCTCAGCCGAAGAACGGCGGACTCACATGAAGGACATCTTCTCGTCGTTGGGCTTGATGCAGCGCACGTAGTGAGGCGTCGTGGCGTTCAGCGTCCCCATCAGGAGCTGGAGAGAGTTCCGGAACTGCGCGGAAGATAAATCAGCACAGCTGATGAATAATTAGCATAACCGTCAGCTGTCAGCTAGCCATAGCTATTAAACTATGGTTAAAAAGGACTGGTAATGTAAGGACAACCATTCAGATCAATAATTGCCAATTTTGGCATGTCTTCCATGTTCTTCATAGTAACCTATGCCATTTTCTTGAAAAAACAAAAACGTAATTCCGAGTTAAGTGAATGTTTTTCTCCGAACTCAAGTCCTGTTCTTTTGTGATGACAAACTTCCTTTTCGGAGGCACTTTGACCAGAGCTTCTCGGGCAGTATAACGTATAACGCCACGGTCTGCCGAGCCACCCATCCGATCTAACCCCTCCCGGGGGGGTGTACCTGGTGGCCGACGGTCTTCCGGTGCTCCTTGTTTGGTTGTTTGGGGTTGGTCTTGGCCGACCTCACGTTGATCCTGGAGGATTTGCTGGAGGAAGAGGAGGACGAAGAGCTGGAGTCCTGCTTCTCCAGGAATAGGTCTGCCACCATCTGGAACTACTCACAGCGACACATTCACAAATGGTTAGAGCGGTTACAACTCTCATTCAGGTCGGTGTGTATTTTGTGTCAGCGGCAGTTAAGCAGTTAAGTTCCTGCCAACGGATTTGAGCTGGGGGGCATCCAGAGGTTAGGTTATCTAACCTGCAGTGCTGATAACAACATGGTGGAACGTACCCACATGGGTTCAATGGTTCATCCTGAGCGTGAACATCGAACAAGACGTTTGCAGATAGGGGTTTAGTTTAAGTCATATAACGGCCTCATCATCGCTCACAGAAACCTCCGGTGACCGTGTGGCTGTGGTCCACCAGAAAGGGAATCCCGGTGGAGAGGAGCCACAGTTACACAACCGATCACAGTGACGGAGAGCGTGAGCCCGCGAGCGGACCTTCTGATTGAGTTACCGAGCTACACAACAGATGACAGAGCACGCCTGGCGCCTTCAGCGTACACTTAATGGGATGTGGATGATTCTCACCTTGCTAGCTTTCAGGATATTGATCTGCTCCTCGTACACGGTGTCTCTGTTCTTCTCCAGGAAGCCCTCGCACTGGTACTCCACCTGACGAGACACCAGGCTGTACATCACTCACGCGCGTCATCACACACACCGCTATTAAGGAGCAGGTAGGGGCGAGGCCATCTCGCTCAAGGGCCTACAGAGGCTGACATTGCGGGGATCAAACCCAGGTCATTTCCGCCAGGAGTCAGGGAGGTGAACTCTGACCTTGTCTGCGAAGTGGATGATGATGAAGGAGGTGTTGGACATGCGGGGTTTCTGGAAGTGAGCGCTGCTCGAGTGCTTCCCATACAGCTTCTGGCACCAGTTCTCATCAGTCCCCTTGGGCACCTGGGAGAGAGAAACATAAATACATCAAGTATCGTAACTTCACAAACTAAAAAGGAATAAATGCAACTCAAGCAGGAGGTTACATTTGTATGCGTCTGTGCTCATAATCATAATGATGCACTGTTTTAGAATGAGCGGTGACTCAAACAGGATGGTGTATGAGGAGAAGTAGATAACTGGTTATGGTGACCTAGTGTTAACCCCGTTGTGATCCAGACAACCTCAGAACATCCAAACCACCACAGTCGTCTTCCAACTGAAACCCACCCACTTCTTTTAATGTGTACAGGAGTTAAATGATTGAAATGGAAATGAATCATTTGAGGATTGTTATTCAGATCTTCTTCCCCACGAAAACATTTGTAACCAGGAGAACAGAGAGGCGACCAAATAGTTCCTTTGTTGTTCTATGTGGATCCTCCCTCCCCTTGTTGGTTCTACAGAGGTCGTGAACAAAAACCGAATGGGAAATATTGTGGCCGGATGCCTACCCTGCACTCTTCGTCCAGGAGGTCCAGGATGCCCAGCTTGGCCTCGATCAGGTCTATGCAGGGCTGGTTGTCATAGAAGTCTATCAGGGTCCAGGGAATCTGTTCCTTCATGTATTCCTCTTGCTCTAGCTTGAAGACGTGCTGCGGGAACAACAGGAGAACACTGAAACGACGACATCTTTACCTCGCATTGTCGGGGACAAAGGTCGTCCTGTGTTAATCCAAGAGGGGGCGTTACAGCAGAAAGTAAGGTGCACGGGAGGACCCCCGGGGCCTACCGAGTTGAACTGCTGCTGCAGCTTCTCGTTGGCGTAGTTGATGCAGAACTGCTCGAAACTGTTGATCTCAAACGTCTCGAACCTTCGACAAGGAGAGCAGAGGTTACCGTTGAGACGCGTTCCACCGTGGAAACGGAGGAATCGACCCCATCGTCACCTCGGGGGTCGTGTCACTTCCCTTCCGTTTGCGTTCATTCAGTCATAACCCTGAGCGACACGCTGACCCGGCTCTGTAATGGCGTAGCTTACAAACCGCAACAGGCATCAGGCAGGGGTTAAACACCCAGCAGGGACACACCACACAAACTCACTGCAGTGCACCACATTGCATTGCAATCCCCCCAAAAAAAAACGTCCACGTAGCACACATCACCAGAACTCTCATCTAAGCACCTTCGTCTGCCGCTCATCACAAAGCACGCGGGTAAGCACCGGGTTCATCGAAAGGCCATTCAAAGCGAATGGAAAACCCGAGACACGAGCGATGCAAAAAAAAGCGCACTGCGGCGTTCCGGGCGTGACCCCTCAGTGCGCCCGGGAGGAGGAGGGGGGGGGGGGGGGGGGGGGGGGGGGGGGGTTGGCGTTACCCGTAGATGTCCAGCACGCCGATGAAGGAGCGCTGCTTGGAGGTGGTGTGCAGGGACAGGTTGACGTGCTCCACGATCCAGGCGAACATGCGTGCGTAGATGTGCTTGGCCAGGGCGTCCCGGGCGTTGCCCGCCTGCTTGCTGGACATGTTCTTCACGTAGGTCTCCGACGACGTCACCAGCTTCCGGTGACACAGCCAGTGCGCCATCTGCTCCAGCTCCACGCCCAGCAGGCGGCAGAAGTGCTTCAGGTGGCCGTCGTCCGCCTGGAGGAGGAGGAGAGACGATGGGAGTCAGACGGGGATATCCCTCCACGCTGTCGGTGGGAGTTAATGAGCGATTGACGAAAGGATCGTTTCGATGCTTCTTGTTGACAGTGGGGTTGTATGATCAAGTCACGGTGGAATTTAAGGATCCAGAAACAAGAAGAACAATAGGACTATATGATCAGCAACAATGGGATCATATAGTCCATATAACAATGGGATGATATGATCATTTACCTATAGGACTAAATTCAACGGACAACAGGATTCTACAATTAGCACTCAAGATATTATGAGAAATCGACAATGGATTTTGTGATAGATGACCATGGGATGACGTGATGATTCATAAAGATGTAAAGTCAGCGAGAGCATGAGCTCCTCTGTGATGCTGCCGTACCAACACGTGGCAGGAGTCCCCGTCCCTCTCCGAGAAGATCTCCACGTTACCCAGATGCAGGATGGAAGCTATGATCTTAATGATGCTGCTCTGGCTGGCCTCCTTCACGCCTGAAAGCATTCAGAGCATTCAGAGGGTTGAGTTCTCGCTATCCTATGAAAAGCACTTTAAGTGCCTTGAAAAGCCATACATTATTACGACCATAAATACAAAGATGGGTTTTCATTTCATTCACAAAACTTGAAAATGACACAGGCAGAATAGCATATTAGTTTAGTGTTTTGACTCCCAGAACCAAAAGGTACTGGGTTGGATTCCCCCCTGCAGGTCTGCAGTCTACCCTGCAGGCCTGCTGCAGCAGGATGCTCTGACCCCTGGCTGCTCCTGATTCAACATGTATGACGCTTCAGACGATGACGTGTGCCGAACAACCTCACAGTGGTAAACACCAGTTATGAACATGAACGTTACCCAGGAGGTTGAAGGCCTCCTTGGTCTTCTCAAAGTCCTGAGCGTCGTTGACTCCTTCTATGAAGATGTTCTCCCCGAACGACGTGTAGCAGAAGTCCTCAGCGCTCGCTGAATTCACACACGCACGCACACACACACACACAAACAAACATGCATGCACACACACACAGAGGGGTGAGAAAACCCATGAATTAATAGAGATTCAGAACAATCAATGCTATAGTGCTTGAGAAGAGAAGATAAGAGAAGAGAGGAGCAGTGGGCTGCTATGTTCAGCGCCCGGGGAGCAAGTTGGGGTTCAGTGTCTTGCTCAAGGACACTTCGACATGTGGACAGGCGGAGGAGGGAGATCAAGGGGATCGGACCGCCGACCATACGGTTAGTGGACGACCCGCTCTGTCCACCCACTCTATCCACTGAGCTACTGCCGCCCCTTAGTCACTGTTGCGAAAATAACATTTATAGAAAACAGGTGTAAAATAATTGTTTGCCAGTCTCCAACCAGTTTGTGAACATTTCACTCCACTCCAAAGTTGTGCTCGTTGCATAACATCAAAGTTCCGTTTTAAAGTAAACAGTCTTAATCACTGCATACAAACCCAGAGCACTTGAGAGTACTTGAAGAGGTGTACTCACACAGGGCCAAGTCTTTGAACTCTGGTAAACTAGAGCAGGCACACAGCTGGTAGAAGATGTGGTAGTTCCTCTCGTCCTCCGCCTACAGGGAAACACAATACTTCCATAAAACCTTTGAGTCGACTACTTGACAATGCAGCCATCACTCGACCTTTAACCTGAACCACTGACCACAAAAGCAGCCACCATCTTGCTTTGAAATCTACTGAACTACCATTTCACTTCTCTAGCCATGCATTGCCAGAAATGTGGTCTCTAGCCATTCATTGCCAAAAACCTGCTGTTGTTGGAAAGTCTTATTTCCAACGACAGCAGGTTTTGTCACCTGAAAGACCAAAGTAAAGGTAGGTCACCTAAAGACCAAAGTAAAGGTAGGTCACCTAAAGACCAAAGTAAAGGCAGGTCACCTGAAAGACCAAAGTAAAGGCAGGTCACCTGAAAGACCAAAGTAAAGGCAGGTCACCTGAAAGACCAAAGTAAAGGTAGGTCACCTGAAAGACCAAGCAGGACTTCTCCAGCAGGTAGGTGCGCATGCTGGCCCCGATGATGTGGTGTTGCCGGTCAAACCCGATCTGAATGTACTTCCCGAAGCGGCTGCTGTTGTCGTTGCGGGTCGTCTTGGCGTTTCCGATGGCCTTCAGGGACAGAAGAAAAAGTAAAGAACGTCGTCAACATTTTCATACAGTTCTGTTACAACGTAGTAGGACCGCTGGATCAGAAGTTCTGCTGTAACATAGTAGGACAACTGGATCAGAAGTTCTGCTGTAACATGGAAGTTCTGCTGTAACATAGTAGGACTACTGGATCAGAAGTTCTGCTGTAACATAGTAGGACAACTGGATCAGACGTTCTGCTGTAACACAGCAGGACTGCCGGACCCAGCAGACTGCTGAGCAGACCAGCAGCTCACCTCCATGATGGGGCTGGAGGCCAGGACCTTCTCCTCCACG
>OMKI01004512.1:18394-31580 GCA_900302315.1 Phycis blennoides
CAGAAATGTGGTCTCTAGCCATTCATTGCCAAAAACCTGCTGTTGTTGGAAAGTCTTATTTCCAACGACAGCAGGTTTTGTCACCTGAAAGACCAAAGTAAAGGTAGGTCACCTAAAGACCAAAGTAAAGGTAGGTCACCTAAAGACCAAAGTAAAGGTAGGTCACCTGAAAGACCAAAGTAAAGGTAGGTCACCTGAAAGACCAAAGTAAAGGTAGGTCACCTGAAAGACCAAAGTAAAGGCAGGTCACCTGAAAGACCAAAGTAAAGGCAGGTCACCTGAAAGACCAAAGTAAAGGCAGGTCACCTGAAAGACCACGCGGGACTTCTCCAGCAGGTAGGTGCGCATGCTGGCCCCGATGATGTGGTGTTGCCGGTCAAACCCGATCTGAATGTACTTCCCGAAGCGGCTGCTGTTGTCGTTGCGGGTCGTCTTGGCGTTTCCGATGGCCTTCAGGGACAGAAGAAAAAGTAAAGAACGTCGTCAACATTTTCATACAGTTCTGTTACAACGTAGCAGGACCGCTGGATCAGAAGTTCTGCTGTAACATAGTAGGACTACTGGATCAGAAGTTCTGCTGTAACATAGAAGTTCTGCTGTAACATGGACGTTCTGCTGTAACATAGTAGGACTACTGGATCAGAAGTTCTGCTGTAACATAGTAGGACTACTGGATCAGAAGTTCTGCCGTAACATAGTAGGACAACTGGATCAGACGTTCTGCTGTAACACAGCAGGACTGCCGGACCCAGCAGACTGCTGAGCAGACCAGCAGCTCACCTCCATGATGGGGCTGGAGGCCAGGACCTTCTCCTCCACGTTGGTGTTCCCCGCGGACCCGCCCACCGTGGCGAAGAACCTCATGGCGTACTTGGCCGACACCGTCTTCCCGGCGCCCGACTCACCGCTCACGATGATGGACTGGTTCCGCTCATCTCTGAGGAGCATTGAAGATGAGAGCGTTGAGATCTCCACGAGGAGCATTGAAGACGAGACCGTTGAGATCTCCACGAGGAGCATTGAAGATGAGAGCGTTGAGATCTCCACGAGGGGCATGAAGAAATACTGGTTCTATTTCAATAAACTTTGTCTCAGGGGCTTTCGCACACATGAATCGACGACAAAGTAGAGCACTTCTGATTGACAGTCAAACCACCCCCCCCCAAAAAAATAGCACACTATATATAATAAAGATTAAATCTGTGAAAGAAATTGCATCATGATACATAAAATAAATAAAAAAATAAAAATAAAATAGTATTGCTGGGTGGCCTACGGTCTCCTCCAGCTGAACTTGTTAGATTGGTTTTGGTTCCCACTGGGTTACCAGTAATACAAGGAATGGCCAAGGTATTACTGTAAGCTTTGGACAATAGTGTTCACCGCATGGCATCCGTTACACTATCATTAAACAGCAATGGACTACAAGATACACAGAGCCCGGCTGGAACAGCTCCATTCAACAAGAGACCACAAAGATGAGTTACCCAAGGTGAAGCATGAAGGGGTTCAACCAGACAGTCAAATCGTGGCTCATATGAAGGTATTTAAATGAAGGTATTTAATTGTATACATCTTTCTGAGGAAACACCTCAACTAAACCCAACAAACAAAATCAACAAGCTGAAGACGAAGCACCATAGTTACCCACCCAGACTGACGCGTACATGAACTGCTGGGTCATAACACCTCCATGCCTAATCCATCCCTTCATGACAGGCACATGAAAGATGCTGTTGTGAGCGCATTAGGCTAGTTTTCATCCTACACTAGATCATTTGATCCGGTCTGCTGTGCAATAATCCTTGACACACAACAGCGTGCAAAGACTGTGGCACACTTGGTCACCAGGGACCTGAGAGGACTTTTGTCCAAAGGAGTACCGTTGTCCCCCTGAATGTCCCTCATAGAAAATAAAAACAATGAATACATAGCAAAGATTTCTTTTGACTCAATTAAAAATCAACTCGGCAATAGTATTCACAGTTATCCGAGTCATTTTCACAGCACAACAGTCATATTTCTACTCTCATAAGAAAGCGATGTGGACCCGGTATAGAGCCCTGACTTCACCGTCACTACAAAGGGATGACGACGGCGACGAAGAGGGACGGGAGTGACCCCCAGGTGCAGCCGGGCGGCGTGCAGGTCACATCGGACCCCCTACCTGGCCATCTGCTTGTACGCCTCCTCGGCCACGGCGAAGATGTGGGGGTCCATGTCCCCCATGTTCTGCCCGGTGTAGGCATTGATCACCTCCTCGCCGTAGATGGCCAGCTGCTCATAGGGGTTGATGGCCACCAGCACGATCCCTGGAGATTGAAAACCGATCCATTATCAATAGAATTCACTTTCATTAATGCCATTCTATTACATGGATTTGCACAGGCGTGTGTTTAAACCGAACCAAAGTTAGACGTTTCTCAACAGAAATGTAGTCTTGGTTACTCACAACTGTCATAATCATTATTTATATCACACTATCGTGTTGATGTTAAACACATTTTTTCTTTTCTTTTTTTTTTTGCTTTTCCAGTGATATGACCATGAATCCTATTTGTCCAGTGGTGTTGCCATACATAATGTAACTTGTGCCGGCAAACCAAATCAAACTGTGGACACAGGTGATGTAAAACCATAACATAGGCTAGTTCAAGGAGGTCTAATCCACAGACGTATGCAAACCTAAACTCCCAAAAGTGAACAAACAAACAACAAACAACCCAAAAGCCTTTAATGAGCCGTGAAGGTATGGTGAACACGGGTGTGTCTTAAGACTGAAAGACAGTTGGTAAACTGCTGTTGTAACAGACAGGCGTGGCGTCCCTCCCCACATATTTTTAGATCTCAGTCAGTCTTTAACCTTCTCGGAGTTGGGACATATTACCTAACAATGACTTCATCGAGTCTGAGAGATTACCCCGGGAATCTTTGTCTCTAAGGTCATGTCCACACGATGACCGCCATAAAATATTCAACTCTTTTGTTTTAGTCTTCTGTCCGCATCCACCACCAACCATCCCATCATTTGGAACAAAAGTAATGGCTGACGTGGTGAAGCTACAGGTGGAGGTTTAAGATCTATGGTTTAAGGCTCCTAAGCTCATCATCATCATTAACAAAACAAATGAACAAAAACAGTACATCTGTATCACACTAATCAGGGATCCAGTGGTCCTACTATGCTGAAGCAGAACTGTCTGGGGGGGAGAGGGCCAAGTTTGTGACCATCAATAACACGCTTTCAGAAACAAAATGGGTTAATGAAGCAAAAGAAAGTGGAGCCCAGATTTCAGTTTGTCTGCCAAGTCCGAGTTGTGAGACTTTTGTTAGACAGACACATTTAGACACATGGTTAAAGCTGGAGTAGAAACCAGCCAGAATAAGCTAGACCAAGGCCATGCGCAATAAGTGCAGGAGCAGAGTGCACACAGCTGGCTGGGTAGGTATGTAGGCAGACAGGTAATCCATCCAATTACTTCATCCGGGCTGAATGAAATGATTGGACGGGTGTATCACAGGCCTGTGTCAGCCACAGACACCAGATTGTTTTCTGTTCTGTCAGAGCATTTGATGTATTGCTTGCCGTCTGGATGAAAAGCGAATTTCAACAAATATGACGAAAGATCACTTTTAAAACAAATTGCCTACCCCAGCTTTAATACTGGGCTATTGTTATTCCTGTGTATTGTTTACCCATTCAATGATTCACTTCGTGGTGCTGTCAATGGTATTCAACATTTTCAGTGTTTTTGTGATCTTAGTGTGGAAGCCTGGCTGGCTTGGAGGCCCAGCGGAGGACGGGGTGGACTCACCGCAGTAGGTGTAGATGTGGTTGGACTCCAGGAAGCGCACCTTGAGGTTGTGCAGCACGGCCGGCTCGTGCAGGTAGCTGAGGGCCGTGAGGTCATTCTCGCCCACCAGGATGTCCGGGTTGCGTAGAAACGGGAGGGGGGCTTTGGGACCGATGCTGTACTCCAGGGGCTGAATGGGAAGAGGAAGATGAAAACACTAGTTTTAATAATTTTATCAATAAGATTTTAAGTGTCAGTGGTTGAGAAGGCATTTTGCTACACAAGAAATAATGTCCATTTCATAATGACATGAAAAATTAACGGTAAGAAATATGAAATATGAACAACAGCAACAAAAGCACCTGATCAATATTGACCTCTCCTTAACACTAACACTGTCCATCTCAACGTAACCTCAGTCATGACTGTAGTGTATATAGCCCTGTGACGCGAGTAGGACATCAGTCATCAATGTGAGATCATGCCGATTGCATGTATGCAATTGTGTGACTTTATTGCATCGGCAATCTATCTTGTTTGTCCAATTAAAAAAATAATGTATATATGTTTCCAGCCTTATGGTCCTTTGGGGCTCAGGGGCTCTCGGGAGCCCCTCTGAGCCCTGCGACTGGTGATTGGTTGCAGTGGGGGTCGGCATGGTTACCGTCTCATCCTCTAGTTTGAGGTGCAGGATGGGCTCCCCCTCCTTGTAGTCTTTGGTGATCTCCGCTGCCTTCCACACATCGTCAGCGTCGGCGATCCACACCCGAGTCCGCTGCAGAGAGGAAGGTACATCGTACATCATCATCATCAGGCTTTCAACTCAATTCTGCAGCAAAAGACACCAGAGGGATTGCAGTCTTGGAGGGCAGCTAATGCATTTATTTTTATCCGTTATTTACTATATAGTTGTTGATGCTGGTGATCAATAGACGTCATGAAGCAGTGGAGACATACTGTGCAAGGATGCACACAGGTTGACAGCCGACAGGGGTGGGTGGTTTGTATCGACTGGTAGAGGAACAACCAAACAATCACGCTATCCCCCCCCGCATGGTCTAAACCACCACCACCACCACCACCCTCACAGAGGAACCTGTTACCCAGGTTCAGGCCACCATGCCCGGATCAATATCCCTCCCCTATGCCCTGCCCACACCCAGACAGCAGACCTCAGCACTTCAGATCCTGCATGACTAATGGGACCATGGGAATGCCAGGGGAAACGCATGTCCAAACACTGTGTGCAGCCTCCACTGCACACATGCAATGGTCACATGACCTCGGTGGTCACCTGACCCCACCATATCCATAGATGTCTAGAACCTTGAAGCATAGTGATTATAAGCAGTTAGGGCTCCACAATTATGACAAAAAATTATAATTGTGATTATTTTGCGATTATTCACTGCAAATCAAAAGGATGGATTCAATGCATATTCTGTGGTGCCGCCTGGATATATAAAAGAATAATAATAAAGCAATCAATTGCCAAGTTGGAATGGTTTGATTAGATTTTAATGTAACAGTCGTACAAAATCAGATTTATTTATATGGTTTGATTAGATTTAACATTACAAGCGTACAAAGTCTGATTCATTTCTATTTTTATAATTCTTTACATTTTTATGAAATCATTACATTTCACGGTCAACTAATTGCAAAGGCACAACAATTGTTTTTAATTAATATGCAACTAATTCTGCAGCCCAATAAACAACCCTATAGAAAGACTAAAAACAACTCTTAAGTTAACCATAAAGATTCTTTTATCATAAAGTTGTTGACGTTGTTCACCATGACTTCCACTAGGTCTATGTGGAACTTAATGAACACAACAGTAACAAGGTGAGGCTGAACAGTTGAAAACATCTTGGCCGGTCATTCAACACATATCAGATGATAATCTGTGTTGCTGGGTTGTACACACTCCCTCGTGCCTGTGTTCTTTGTTCGCAGTAACAAACAAGAACATATACATATACACGTATATTTGCATACAAGCCACTGTTTGGGGAGCATTTTCACACAGTGTCTTCCTCTAGTGCTTTACAGCCGCTGCTGTAGGTTTTTAGTTTGGCCAGCTAGTCTCTTTAAAAGACTCCAATATGTCCCCATCTCTTTCGTAAGTAGAGGGATTGTGTGTATTCTTTGCATTATGTATAGTGTGTGTATTCTTTGCATTATGTATAGTGTACTGTACGTATGGGTTACTTTTGAGTTAATCACTTCATGGAGATTGTAGACTTGCAACATTGGGCACAAATTGTATTCATATTTCAAATATATTTTGCATATCATATATCAATGAAAGGGCTCCTATTTAACCAATAGGTGCGCGTTGATGAACCATAACTAGCCATTCCAAAATCCATCCCTTTTGTGCCATCACAGAACGAGCGTCACACTGGCTGGAAGGAGTGGACTGGTGGACTGTATCTGCTGCACTCGTTGATCCTATCATGACACAGCGTGGGTGACATCACCACGTGTAGTTTCTATCATGCAAATCCACTTTAGGAAATCCAAGGGATCATTTGAATAGCAAACCAGCATTCCCTCTCCCTTCTCTCCTTCTTGAACAGGACGCCATGTTCACCAGAACATACATATACATCATATAGTTCTTGCTGTATAAATGTGTGTATCATACACATACTTACAATTATACAGACCTGACCTAAAGTTGATGCAAACTGAATATTGGGGATTACAGTATCGCCCCTTCTGTTGGTGACATTGATGAGCAAAGAGTCGCACGAGTCGATTTTTCCCGCAACCCTAATACATATGGGTGCGCACACACAAACACAAACACACACACACAGACACACAGACACACACACACACACACACACACACACACACACACACACACACACACACACACACACACACATAAACACACACACACACCCCCACACACACACACACACACACACACACACACACACACACACACAAACACAAACACACACACACAGACACACAGACACAGACACACACACACTTTGACTACTTAAACACTTTAACTCATCAAACACTGGGCAGACGCTGTTATCCAAAGCAACTTAACAAAACCATGTGATTATGGAGTGGGAGGCTCAGGCCATCTTGCTAGAGGAGGCCGTACAACAAGGCTGAGGGCACTGAGAATCAAACCCAAACCCTTTGGTCTGGGAGCAGAACCCCCCCATCACGACACTTCCCCCGGCCCGTTCTTTGCATTGCAGCAGTGACGGGATATACCAGCGGGGGGCGGCGGAGAGCAGAGAGAGCCGCACCATTGTCTATTGTGAAGAACAGCCGCCAAGGCAAAACTGGGCCAAGCGAAGGTCACGGCCAATGGAATGCTTTCACTGGATGTCACGTGATGGGTTGGATTTTAATTAAATTAACCCCATTCTCCTTGTTCTTGTTCATCAAGCCTCCAGACAATGGAGCGGATGACATCATTCGATTCGCATTAAAAACAATACGATGCGGCGGTTCAAAACTCGGGGGCTTTCCGAAAAGCCGCCTCGTTGCTTGGGAGGCTTCTCTACGGCCGCCGAAGAACACCAGTACGTCACACTGAGCACAGCGCACACAGGTGTGTTCCTGAGACTACTCTTTGTTCGGGCCGTGACAGAGCAGCCAACGCTGCGACCGGTCGGCCGACCCGCTGCAATCTGCTGAGTCGGGTTCCGGTGTGTTGAAGATAAAGCAGATAGAAGCAGCGCCAAGACAGCCAGCAGAGGAGGGGAGGTGGAGGGGAGGTGGAGGAGAGGTGGAGGAGAGGTGGGGGGGGGGGGGGAGGGGAGGTGGAGGAGTGGGGGGGGGGGGGGGGAGAGAAGCCGCTCCACAGGTTTCGCCCTGGAGGCGGGTGTGCGGTGTTACGAAAAACAGCTGCAAGAGAGGGAAAAGACAATACTTCCCCTGTTGTGACGATGCCCTGAGGGTTTTAAAACGACAGCATAACAAGAAAAATACATTCAACAGAGATACCCAATCCGCCAACACACCACCAGGGTACATCACACTACAGGTGTCTGTGCTCTGTGTACATCACACTACAGGTGTAGTCTGTCTGTAGACCAAGATACATCAAGCTGTATGTGCAGAGCGTGCACACCTGTCTCTGTGCGACAGGTGTGCACGCTCTGCACTCAGGTACGTGAAACTCCACGTGTGTGTGAACTCTGTGTGTTCAAGGTGCATGGGTGTTTATGGCGTGTGAGGAAACCGCAGCGCCCCAAGGGACGATCCCACTCCGACACGGTGAGAGCAGACACACCTCCACACAGACAGGTCTCCGTGTGACGAGCCTGCATTTAACTACCGCTGTATGTTCTGCCACTCAAGTGCATTTAACTACAAGTGTGTGTACTCTGCAATAATGAAAAAAAGGTGCATTTAACTACAGCGGAGGGCCATTCGACCTGTGAATGCAGCGTCACGACGCGCCTGCAGCTGTCTGCTCTGCTGCAGCTGAGGCTCCGCCCCCTATGTCAGCACAATGACATCACTCTCTGTGGGGGGTGGGGGTGGGGGGGGGGGGGGGCAGCCTAAACTGGGCGTGTCGGACGAGAAGAACTCTGACAGAACAGCGAGGAACTTTGAACTCACTCGGCTTTATGACATCACAGGAAACAATGACAATGGGGGAAGGCCAGTAACGTGATATACAAGTGAATACACAGTGACTTAGTGACACAGTGAGTTAATGGACAAATCCATGGATGAATGGAAAAACAAACGGAGGGACAGATAAATAAATGGACGAATGGACAGATGGATCAGCCATCTAAATGGACAAATGACCGAAGGGAAACCTGAATAAATGGACCAATCCACTGTTATTGAATGCATACAAGCCTTCTGAGAACCAGGTGCCTTGCCAGCAGAGAGGAGGAAGGAGACAGATTTCAGGAAGCAATCTGGCATGTTTCTGGACATCAAATGACTCAGTGCTTCCCTGACACCTAGGGAAGAATTGACTGCCGGGCGTTCCCCTCTGGCCTGTTGGGTCATGAACCCACAAGGTCATAGAAGTAGGATCGAGTATGAAGTCAAATTAGCCTGGGAAAAGGACAGCACCTAAGCAAAAACACAAAGGCAACCTAATGTTCGCTGAAAAGCAGCAAATAATCAATTTTCAGGTAAAAAGATTTAAATGATCGTCATCGATACGCTAGCTTTCTTTTGATCATAAACAAAAAGATGACCGACACCTCTTGTGACACAGAGACAATAAAGTCTTCTGCGTCCGCATTTGAAGAGGTGAGTATGCGGCCGTTTATGACGTGCACTATATCCAGAGTGGATTACCCAAGCCCAGCAGATAGCTCACAGGGCGAAACTACTTCACCCCAATCACACAGAAGTACACACCGTGTACCTCGCTTCTGGTCGACAGAACGCAAAGGAAGAACCTTTGACGACCCTCGACAGTGTAGCTGTAGCTATGACTTATCAAAGCCACAGCCAAGTACATGAAAATTCATCCTACTTGTTTCCAAGCGTTTCAGAACTCCACTATTGTCTTTGTGTTTGCCGAAGCCTAACGACCCTAATCCCTGGCAGAACCCCACATGATGTCACAGCTCTGAGAGGCACGTCATTATTGTGGCGCTTCGGAGATTCTCCCCGAGCAGTCTGTCACAACAATGGAAAGGTTGCAGCCACTCAGGCTGATCCTGCTCCTCAAGAACCTAGCCGGTCTGAAATAACCACATTCCACCTACAAAACCCACAAAGAAGGATGCAGTCAGGTCTCTGTCAGTTGAACAAAAAAAAAAAGTGAATCCAGTCCAGCTTCATGGGTTAAACAGAGAGGAGGACGCTTCCCAGAGAACTACTTGTGACGGTGTTATAATGTGCAATACTTCTGTCTGAAACGAGCTTTGCAGAGTAAAAACACATGTACGCAATGTGGTTTGTCACTCCTCGTTTTCAATAAAGACATCCTTATTCCTTTGAGGGAGATTAACTTGATTCGCGCTGACTGCACTTCCCTGAATGTCCTGTCCGGGATTAATAAAGTTGAACATGCAACGGCAACAGATGGAAGACAGGGATTTGGCGCACACGTTGTGGATTAATTGGTCTCATTAGGGGTTAGGGGACCAGAAGCCCTCAGAGTGCATTAGAGTTCCAACAATGAAAACAGCAGCACTCATCGCTGCCTTGAGTTACTCTCAATCACAGCGGCATGGTGTCTGGATGAATGAAACGTTTGATGTGACGTTGTGTTCAATGCATACAAAGTTGACATGAAAAGCTTATAATAAGCTTATAATAAGCTTATAATAAAATATACATTTTGATATGACAGTGACTGTGATGTGCTGACGTAGCACATGTGACCTTGTATGGCATCATATCTCATACAGGCCTAGCATGTCTCTGCTATCACCGACACCTTTGACAAGTCTTTCTACAGACACAGAAACAAATATTGTCATGGCAGTCAAGTAATCTCCAAATATCCATAACTAAGAACTAAAGAATAAGGCTACCCTCCAAAAATCGGACATTATATGATTTCAAGTTAAAGTAGTTGATTTTGCTCATGTGTTTAGAATCCTGATTGGACCAACAACCAGTCCTCTTGTACATAACTCCACCACAGTGTTTAAATGAATAGTGGATCATGACACACACATCACAGCCTATTTGAGGTTTGGCTGGCACTCCGGTTCATATAACTGATCTAAATGGTGTAGGCCTGCAGCCAAACAGACCTTTGTACAGGTTGAATCCTGATGTCTTATCAAGGCTAGTTCACAAATCATCTAGACCAGTTTTACAGCTTCTGCTATGAAAGTGGTGTGCCCTTTAGTCACGTATGTCATATTTTGATATTCATTAGTTCCCTTTCCTGAACAAAACACATCTAGAAACAAATAGCAGGGCTGCTGTGCAATGACAATGTATTCCACTAGGGGGCAGGTGATCGTTATTTTACTAAAGTGGTTAAAAGATGCATATCTAGAACTGGGCCTATTGTAAGTGCAACGCCGATTATTTAAGATTGTAGAAGTTAAAGAACAAAATGCTTGGAAGGTATAAAAAAGAAGAAGACGAAAAAAAAGACAGTAGTTAGTATTGTCCAACGTCTTGCATGCAGCCAAACACAAAGTGAATCGCCAGCTGATGCACCTGTCCGTCCGCTCCAATGGATCCGGCTGTAACAGTTACCGCTGGGACAACCACTGTACAAAATCTACCAACAACGCATCTAGTATTAGTTACCACACATTGTCACCCAGACATCAGTGTATGAGCTTCATCCAAGGTCGATATGTTCACATCCACACACACACACACACACACACACACACACACCACACACCACACACCACACACACACACACACACACACACACACACACACACACACACACCACACACCACACACCACACACACACACACACACACACACACACACACACACACACACACACACACAGCTCACCTTTGTGTACAACTCTTCCACAGACATCGTTCAGTCCGCTTGATTTAGGACCGCTCCGCAATAGACATTATAGATCCGTCACATAAACGTGTACAGTCCTCGGCGTTAAGTTAACATTCACGTTTTGTTCCGTTTATTTCCATAATAACTTCCACATTCGCATGACGCCACGGCGTGAAACTCCTGTTCCTGGTAACAGCAGGTGTCTCCCAGCAGAGAATCAGGGAATTAAGTCGATATCGTCTTCTCGTAAAACACCGTTCGTCTTTCCCAAAGCAAACCTAGAAGTTATTCCCAATGTTACGCCGCTGTGCACAAATATAAAGTTTCCAATAGCATCGCGAGTATTCTGCGGTAAACACGGGATCCATCTACTTCCTGTCAGCGATATCCATTGACCCTGCCGAGCGACACTTGGGTGAACCGCAGACAGCCGGGGTCGCGCTAGACCTGTACTGTACCTGTACCGCCTCACCTGCGACACCAGCTGGTTCGTGGCGGAGTTGCACCCCCGTCCCAAATGTCACCAGTAGATGGGAGTTTGGAGTTGGAACAAAGGCACGTTCCAACTTTTCTGACATTTAAATGTCAGAACTAAGCAACGTACAGTGACAGGTGACTGCAATGTCAAATGTATGGAATCTTCATTTAATATTCATTAAAAAGAAATATTCTCACTCCCTCCCCCCATAGATATAATAGTACGCCATTTTTTATGATGCTTTTAATCTTTTATCACACCTAATTATTGGTCAACGTTCAGATAAAACATATACGCGGCAATTTCGAAACTGTAACGCAATACAGCGCTCTAATCACACAATCCTCAGTCAGACATGTACCTGACAATGGTGTCATACAAGTCGGTCACAAGTTCCAGTCGCAAGTTCTTACCTTACAATATGGATAATATTCACTCATAATGACCTCAGTGTTTTCCAGGACTAGATCCAATGCAGTATCATAACGTGGTCCTCAAAAAGCAGTCGGCCCTTTTAACACAGCATTCCGAGCAGACATTCTGCTTGTAGGTAGCTTGAGCAATATGTTTCCTTCTTGTCTGAGCATACAGTGATATTTCTGCGTGGAATGGTTCCTCCACTCCCAAGCCACTCCTTCTGTTGGTATTGGGTGTTGACGGAGTTGAAACACTCTGAAGAGCAGGTGATTCACCTGCACACAGGACTCTCCTCCAAATAGTTGGCAACACTAATGGGTAGACCACACTTCTAAGTAGTTTCATTCCTATTGGCATACAAAAACAGTCTGGAGACAAAGCCACAATCGTGAGTTGCCAAATACCAAAACATGGATTCCTTCTTTACTGCTGGTGGTTTACTTACTATGGTGACCAATAAATACAGAAGGATTTCTTTGATAACCATTAATCGGAGTCAAAGAGTCTATCTAATTTAACGCTGCAGAACAAACAAATCAGATGAGAATCAAAGTTACAAAAACACATAAAAACCAACTCATTGGCTCAGACTAGAACCAAAGTAAAGGAAAACACATTGGGTCAGAACTAGAACCAAAGTAAAAAGCATCACATTGGGTCAGACGTTTACCTTTCCATGACCTATATTTGAAAATGTATTCTTGGTTCAAATAAAAAATGTGTCCTCTCGTTTGATTCGTCCTTTTCGCTGCTGTGACAATTCGTCACATCTTCAGTTGAGGGAAGACGGAGCCAAATAATACTCACAAGTCACACATTTGCACGTAAATAATAAATTCATTTATTTATGTACTCTCACATGGCGCGTGTGCGCATGCTCACTGTAAGACACGACGAGTGTGACGGCGTTACACAATCTCAACTATCCTATTCACTCCTCACCAGTGAAGCGAGAGTGTGTGTGGTGTGTGTGTGTGTGTGTGTGTGTGTCACCAGTGTGTGTTGTTGTTGTGAGTTAACCTAAGAGAGGAGGC
>OMKI01004517.1:6958-19307 GCA_900302315.1 Phycis blennoides
GAATATGAAGAAAGCCCTAGGAGAATGTTGGTTAAGTTGGGGCTAATCATACCCCTCGAAGGACCCGTTGAGGGACCATGTGCTAGTAGACTGGACTGATACTATCAAAGAATGTGTGTGTGCGTGTGTGTGTGTAGGAACAATGTGTGTTTGTGTGTGTGCGTGTGTGTGTGTGTGCGGTTTGGAAATTGAGAGCATAGTAATGAAGACAAGATTGCCAATGAATCATCATCATCATCGCTTAATCAATGAGTCATTTCATCCTCATTAACCCAGAGTCTTGCAGGCCTTCCCGAACAAGGTCTAAACTAAAAAGCTATGCACTGTCCCACAAGATTGACCCGTTGGCTCAGGAAAGAACACAGGAAAGAGGGACTAGGGAAGAAGTAATACGACTAGGACAGCACAGGGCCTCAAAGCAAATGTTGTATTGCTTTGAAAAAAATAAAAATATTTTAGAATAATGTGTGGAAGTTATATCTTAGATTTTTACAGACAGTGTCAAGGGACGTAACTAGTCAAGTGCCAGTCTTTTGTCTGTGATGAATGGACTTTTATAGCTTTAATTTCTTATTTATTTAGTTACCAGAGATTATTTGTAATGTGGCTTACATAAAAAAAAAAAAAAAAACTAAAGTCAGTGATCAATTTAAGAAAAACTGGAAAAATACAATGTCAAGGTGTGTTATTGTAAGGCATATGCCAGGTGGGTTTTTTTTATAAGGAGAAGAGATAATTTTATTTCCAAATATAGTTTTTCTGCACGATAAGCAAGAGCAAGTGTGCCTGAGCTTTTGTGTGTACATTTTTTTTAATAAGTAAAACTGAAAGGAAACATACTGAAACGAAGTACAAATATTACAATATTACCTCATTATTATTAGAGTTGTTTTGAGGCCACCATATAAGAATATCTTCTTCCAGCAGCAGAGTATACATTGGTTGACTTGTATTTTTTTCCCCCAGACAGACTTAGGTACAATCATTTATATTCTGTACATAAGATATTTTTGTAGCATCAAGAGGCCCATCAGGAGTGATCAAAGAAATGTTCCCTTTTACTATGTTGTGCGATATGTCCTGTGCGTTTTTTTTTGTTATAAATTATTATGTTGTATGTTAAGAGTTTATTTCATTTGTGTAGATATATGCTATTTAAATAATTTATCCAGAAACGTTGCCGTAATATGGAAGCGGTTCTGTTTGTATAAACTTGTTTGCACACTGACACAAGGATGTCTTTGTTGTTTTGGTTTTGTATTTTGTATTTTTTTTTTAATACTAGGGAAACTTTTTCTATAAACATTTGTACCATAGTTTTTACCCACAAATTGCTGTTTATACTCCTACCAGTGATGTGTAATGTCATGGAACAATAAACACTTCAGGAAAAAAAAAAACACAAGTGTATTCAAGTCTCCTTTTTACTCATTACAAATCATTAAGACACCCATTCACACAGTCTTGAGATGTAAAGCACGCTTCCTTTCAGGTCTGTGACCTGCAAAACATTAACTGGGTCATGCTGCGACAATCCAACGGGAGTCCATTAGTTTGGCCTCATGCGGTCAGTCCCAACAGAGAAAAGGGATTGCTACAAGGTCAAACGCCGGACAAATATAACATGAAGGGTGGCCCGCTGAAACCGGCGTCCATCCACACACGATCCCGCTGTGACACGTGTGTTGTCACACGCCACACCTCCGAGCTACTGAACGTTCGCTCGCATGTTGTGCAGACAGAAGGAATGCGGAGCTTCCTTCACACGACGGCAAACAATCTGGAAGAGTCTAGCCTAGTCCACGCTGAACAACAGGACTACTGCTGTATAAAGAAAGACCTGTGGAAAGACTTAAACAAGACACACACACACACACACACACATACATACACGCACGCACGCACGCACGCATGCACGCACACACGCACACACACACGCACACACACACACGCACACACAAACATGCCTGGGTGTGTGTGGGGGGGGGGGGGGTAGTGATACCCTCAAAGCCATTTGTGTCTTATTAAACAGCTCATCGTTTTCCAGAGTGAAACAAAGATGGCTGATTTGGATCTTTTACGACCCGAGCCGTTTCAGGGCCTGAGGCATTGCTCACAGTTCCTCTCTGAGGAAACACAGACGGACTCGGTTAACTGCAGGTCTCCTTGCATTAGGAATGACCTCATCGCCATGGAATCGAGGTTAGTGGGCCATACATTAGCCTCAATGCACTTTCCTCACATCAAATTTATACTTCACACATATGTTCCAGAATGAAGACAAAAGGGGGTCTGTGTGTATATTTCTTTTACATCCAATAGACCCCGTCCCCGATGATCAATGAGTAATGAAACGGTGGATTATATGTGGTGATTATGACATCGCAGGCAGGCCAACTCTCTGGTTTTAGTGTCTGTGTGTTCCTGTGAACCTGAGTTAAAAGACCTCACTTGGCCTCCTACTAGACATGTGAACATTGTGGCAGAAAGGACTCCCAAAGAAAACTAGGCTGCCAGTTTGGCTTTTTGTTTTTTGTGTCTTTGGAAGGCTTCTTTTCCACACAGCTTCAACTCGAGTCGCAACAGCAGCTATACAGCTACTGCACACTCCGCTCGGTTGTGTATGAAAACGTGCTCTGCATGCAGCACTTCAGAGCTGCTCCTAGTATTGCTTCTAAATGCTGATAAGGGATCTCAAATAACAACGATCACTCAGAATGACATCAGTATTGGGTCAGGCCTTGCTAGCTCACGTGTCCTGCTTGTTTGGTTTTGAGATAGATAGATAGAGAGAGAGAGAGAGAGAGAGAGAGAGAGAGAGCAAGACAAGAAAGAGTAAAGATTGTAGCTTTGACCACAGGTTAACCACATGCAGACGAGCCACCCACACAGGGCGCTTGAAATGGCATGAAAACCCCAAATAACCTACCTCCATCCCCTTCTGCTCTACCTGCTTACCAAAGGATGAGACGGTGAGATTCATCACACAACTTACGTAGGGTCCGGTTTGCATTAACTTTACACTACTCTGCACTGCACTATTACACTATTCTGTCCTTAATGGCATTAATGTGAAGCATGTTTTGTTCTCTCTTCCCCACCGCTGTGGCGAGACAGCAAAGTTCAGGTTCACTGCTGTCTTCGTTCATAATAGCCATATTTTGAATACATCCGAACACCCGTGAACACAAATAAAGCAGAAATAAACAATACGGGTGGGACAAAGTCCCAACAGATGGAGATGCCACAGAGACAAAATGTGAAAACGAAAATTTTGCCTTTGTACTTGTACAGTAAACTTTATTCACTGTTGATGTGGATGGGATACAACAAATCATCAAGTTTTCAATGTTTGTTTTTTTTATATGCATGTGTGTTTATATGTGGCCATTGGTGTGCGTGTGGAGAGGGTGGCAACGAGAAGAGACACCAAAGAAAGCCACCCGCTGCGGCAGCGGTCAGATGTCTTGGGGGTCCAGGTCCAGGCGAGTGAAGCTTGTGGTGTATGGGTCTTTGAGCAGGGCGGCCCGCATGGCCTGAGAGAGAGGAGGCAGAGGATTGAGTCGGTGACTCTCCAAAGCCTCTTTCACCACGGCCTCCACCTCCTCTTTGGTGAGTTTCTGTGGCATGGGAGAAGGGACACGCATGCATTGGATTAGTCACACAAGTGCAGGGGGACACAAGGGCCACAAGCACCAGACACACACACACACACACACATACACACGTCAATAGCAACCCACGCGCTTAGGCTGACAGGGAGCACGCAATTCACAGACTTTCCAGAGCAATGTGGGTTAATACACCAATCAAGACACGTTTTTATCGAAGAGCCGCTACCCTGAACTCTAGAACGCTGGAAGTAGCATAAAACAATGATTCATGCTACTTCATGCTACTAAAAAACACTCATGTGGAATTCTTTGTGAAGAGTTGGACCGCGTCCTGCGGGTTCAAACGAGCTAAAGAATATTCCCTGAATCGCCTGAAACGCTTCCAGCTGGACGGAGCCGTGTTTTTTCTACTCTCCTCATTTGCTGAAGGAGTCAGAATCCTTCCTCACAGACCCCCGGAGGGACTCCATGTGAGTTCAGTGTTGGAAGAGCCAATCTGTTCAAAAACTAGGTTATAATGAGGACAGGCTCCAGGAATTCCAACATCAATATTTATGCGTGGGAGTGAATCCCCGGGAGTTTGAGTTATCTATTTGGCAAGCCGCGACTTACAAATCTGCTGTTGGGTTTATTTGGACACCCGGGGAAACTTTTAATTCCTGCATCTGAGTGATGGCGGCGTAACTGCCGAACAACGCGTCTCGGACGCCTCCGCTGGCCGTAAAGACACGGGGGGGGCCCGTGTGTTTGGGTAGGTGAGGAAAACAAAAAGACCGCCGCGGCTCCAGTCGAATTAGCTCAGCGCTTCTCGTAAGCGCTACGCTGCCGACTTCCGCGCTACAACTGGACCGGCTGGCCCCCGGTCCACGCCTTCCCTCGCTCAGCGCCGTCGTCTCGGGGGGGCCTCCCGTCCCAGAGGCGGTGTGAGGCGTTGTGTTTCCATCTAACATGTTTTAACGGCTTGGCTCCCACCCCCCCCAGCATCGCAACCCGTGCACCCCCTCACCCCTGCCTGCCCAACCCACCCCACCCACCCCACCAAACCACCACCCAACCCCAGAGCACAGGTTGCAGTGTGGAAGAGTTCGCGAGCTCTTCCACACTGCAGGCCTTTGTTTGCGCCCGTCTGGCCGCACAGAAGATAAGGGGGCCGTGGACACATGCTCATTCCTCCGCGGTGGCGCTCAGTGAAACGGCTCTCCTGTCTGCAGACCTGACCTTTCAATACCTTTCAATAGGGCGCTGGAGATGAAAGCAACACATGTGGTTGGTATATTAACCCCTGTAGGGAGGTTCTTATCTTGGCCCCTGTAAAATGGAGGGAGCAACCGATATGCGCGTGGGTGCACATGGGTGTGTGTCTGTGTGCATGCGTTTGTCAAAGCGTGCATCGTCTAGGATTTAATGAATGCCGTTTGGTGTTTTTTTTTGCACTCAGCGTTACTTGATATAGCAGGCATGAACACACAAAATGCAGACGATGTTTGCGTGTTTTTGGAACGAGGCAATAGAGAAGGGGACGACCCGCTGACCCGAGAGTAGAAACCTAGAGAGAAAGGCCCCTAACGCACTCCAGGAGGTACCGTTGGCTGTACGGGAGGAGAAGCGATAGGGACAGGGAGAGAGAGAGAGAGAGAGAGAGAGAGACGGAGAGACAAATTAAAAGAAAGATCCTGCGGCTTTTTTTTTTATCGCCCTGAAATCGGCTGTCAAGCGTGAACGTTGGCCGACCTCTGGCTGACCTCTGGCGCACCGCCACCGTGCCGGCAGGTCGCCGAGCTCAGGTGAGCTCAATGTCTCTCTGTCAGTCTTCCACGCTCTTTCAGGCGGAAGTGTGAGAGCCCTTCTCAGACCATGTATATATGTTCCCCGAGCCAGGCAGCAAGGCAGCTGCACGGATTCTAGATGGATGTCAGCAAAGCGCAGATACCAGAACTGCCTTCTCTATGGAACTGTCCGATGGGAACAACAATGGGAAAGAGGCCTTCACTTGATTGAGGGGGGGGGGGGTATCTAGGCATTGCCGTGGGCCACTAGGGGACGGCGGGGCCAGACAGCAGTCGGGAGATCTCCAACAGGCCATTGGGTTGACGTGCACGTTAGCACATGGACACCACAGCAAATTAGTTTCACTCTAAATCGATTGTTTTCGTAAATACCTCCCAGAGGAAAATTAAAAAAAAAAAAGTAACATGCAGCTGTGTGTGTGGAGATGATCTTGGCAAACGGCAGCCAGTCCCAGCCATAGTTCCTCTGGCAGGGACATGTGAAATATATAGCGGGAGTGGTGAATCCGTAATAGCCCCACGATACCGCAGACACTCCCTGTTAGGATTGGTCGATCGATTTCCTCAGAGCGGAGATAGAGACCGTGTCCTTGGAGGACCTTAAAAAGACTGTGGGAGGAGAATGCAAAAATGCGGCTGGTTGAGATATAGGTTGGATTTGTGCGCTCAAAGAGGTGAACAAATCGCTTCTCGAGCCCGTCTGTGTCCAGGGAGCTTTTCAATAGGTTCTTGGGTTTGCTCCAGGAAACTCCAGATGCTCCCTATGCCGTGCCTCAAACCACCTGCCCGGCGTCTTCAGCCGCCTTCACCCAGACATAACCCGTTCAGCAAGCATATATCGCATCTGTCCGTTTTTCTTTTTTTTTTTTATCACACATTTCCCTGTGAGCGGGACGAAAATGTGATTTAAACTCCACTAACTTCACGACTTCATGTTTTATAAACCTTGTGTAAAACCTTTTATGAACCGGTTACCAGTCCGCTCGTTCGGACTCTATTCATGGTGTTGCCATAGCAAGTGGCTCGAATCATAGCAACGCTGCCCTTTTGAGTAGACATCGGGACTCCCATGGGTTCCAAATAAGGGCGTCGAGGGCTCGTCGCAGTCGTATCCATTGGAAGACGCACATGACAGCACCGGAGCACCATCGATCCCCATCCAGCGCCTCCAGCCAAACGTCTCACTGCGGACCACCCCCGCCACGCCAGTCACTGCCGCTCTCCAGTGTCTGGGGGTCTGGGGGGAGTTCAGGGCCAGTTCACAGCCATCGCGGGACGCGCTCAAGTTACAGGGTCACTGGCTTCAGTCGCATAACTGCCTGAGTCAGCCGTGGAACGCCAGGAAGGCTAGAGCGCTGGTCATAATGGCAGGGATTGTGTTCGTCAGAATGCACGGTGCGTTGCGGTCGTAGCGCAGATAAAGAGTGCTATGCGGATGCCAACGTGCAGGGTGAGTCAGCGGTGTGTTCTTCGTGATTTATACACTTATATCCACGGGGGGGATATAACCCCCCCCCCCATGGGTATAAGGGGAGGGGGTTGGAGACAAATGTTTGTTATAAGACCCAAAGGAAGGAAGGAGCGGGTTTGTGATAGTAGATCATGTCAGAGTAGATCATGTCAAAGGGCCTGATCATGTTCCTAAAAACCCCAGGAGGGCTGTTTCGGAGGCTGACTAAGATGCTCCTCTAATGCTAGAGAGCTTAAATCCTATATATATACATGTTACCTGGGAGGAAAGTAGACAGATATTGCAATGGTGGAAAGACATATTGCAGAAGATGTCCATGACCAGTCTAAAGAATGCTACACTATATATGCCATATATACTGTATATTGGCTGACCCAGGGAAGGAAAACTCTAGTTGGCTAGAGATGGCTGAGATGAGAATCCTTGTTTTTCCCCACTTTTCCTTTACTGCCGTGGCCACACAGACCACATTGTCTGCAGTGGGAAAGGTGTTGCACAACTGGAAAGTTGGCAGCACAATAAAGTCTGAAAAGCGAACTTGACACTTTTCTGCCAGCTTTAATCTACCATGGTTGGCTTCCCACATGAAGTGGATTGTGATTTTCTGCTATGTTATGAGGCATTCCGTAAATGCAACAATTGATCTTCTAGAATCTTATTGGCAATAACAACCACACTTGATTACTACAGGGCACGTTCTTGTTTCCAATTCCGTTAAGATAAAGCAAACAACAAGCAAAGGTTTTATTCTTAATTTTTGTTTTGTGCAACAAAGGTTTAATTGTATGCAGAGATAACAGGAGGCGAGGAGGAGGAGTTCAAGTGTGCGTAACTTTAAAGAGAATGCCATCAGATTTGGCCACATAAGAAAAATGTTTTGTCTGGCCTATAAACCACGCTCTTTTGATCATCATTCAAATAACAATCCTTAGATCATTGTTCATACTGGTGTCATTACATCGGGAGTGCCCTGCCACAGAGTTTAAAAGCATTGTCTGTATCTCTTTGTTGTCCATCAGTGCCTAAGATTGTTGCCAAACTAGACGGCAGGAAAAACAGCACCAGATCAATTGTTGAGCATCCATTTCACCAGATGAGCTGGATGCCATCAATAGCACTACGAAACCGTTTTTTTAATTTTTTTTTTATCTTTCTGGAAGCCATTAGTTTGCTCTAGACAGAACCAAAATAGATTGACGGAGACAAAAAAAATACAGTCAATGAGAATCTGTATTTGGATCTGTATTGTATCTACCTGCAACTCTACAGCTTCAAGGTGACGTCCAGCTTTGTAACAATAAAAAGCTAGGGGTTTCGCTTATGCGGTGAATCGGCGATCGGGCGAACAATGGAAAGTCAGGGATGAGAGGAGAGATTCCTTGGCAGATGTAGGCCCTTGAGTGCGGAATATCTCCAAACCAGGGGCCAATGCAGGGGTGATGTGCATGCACTGCTGGCCTCAGATCTGAATCCAACGCAACAACAAGACTTTCAGAAGATAAATCACCGCAGAGTAAGTAAGTCAGGTAAGGGGCTCTGGTGTGGATCTCATCGGATCACTTTTAACCCCCCCCCCCCCCCGGCTGGAATACCAACCAAGTGAAGAGAGGAGGAAAGGGGCATTGGTACTCGACCGCATTAACTACATTAACAATTTCAGGAGGCCAACTGAACTCTGAATTTTCCATCTTTTACACCTCAGCGGCAGACCAGACTAAACATAACATATTCCCCTCCTACTATAAAACCTTTCCGTCCGCTCCAGGTAGCCGAGTGTGGTACTAAGTAAAAAGTAAAAATGTTCTTGTTTTATAAACACAAGGGTCTTGAATGAAGTCCATGAACCGTCGACATATTTTTCATTCCACTCGCAGTTACGCCTGCCATGTCCCCACGCGGATATCTGGTAGCTCCTTTACGAGTCTCCTCCATCATACATCGTGGCCTAATCTTACAAAACCTTCTTCAAAACATTGACTCGGCAAACATGGCAACAAAACATATGATAGCATCATGCTAAATGCAGAAAAAGAGAGCAAAAGCGACTCGGCTTTATTACAGTGGCCGCCTTTGAATTAAAACGCTTAAAAATGTGCTCCCGGCCGCAAAACGCTGCCTCAAACGCGCCGAGAATACACCGAGCGTGTGTCTACATGATACGATAGTGACACATAAAATCACACACACGGACACACACACGCACACACGCACACATAACGCCCAGAGCCACAGCCAGCTGTAATTAGTGTCTCTCAGTCGTTAACAGCCTTTGGCGGTTTTGAAGTTTTTGCGATCATCGTGATGTGAGTTTTCTTTAAAACTCGCAAGTTTTCGAGTTAATTAACCAAAAAGCAGGGGTATTCCACTTGCTTTGTTTACCCCTAAAACGCGGCCAGTGCGTCGCCTGGCACGGCTCTTTCATTGACGGGCGTGACGAGCGCTTTGTGCTGTTTTATCACCTCCGCAATTTGCGAGAGGGAGAGTCTTTTTTTAAAGTTTAAATGTGACGTTCGTGCGATGACATCACCTTGTGGCCTACCACGGTGAGAGTCGCTGTCGCTGGAAATAAGTGGCGTGTTATTTCGGTGTGGGAGCTGTGAATGGGGCTGAAACGTACCCACTCCGGATAAAGCAGGTATCCTCTGGTTCTGGCGGGCCGGGTCAGGCCCGGGGGCTGCCCTTTTGTGCAACGGCTCCGGACAAACCGTAAAAAAACTGGTCTCTTAAGTAGTTCCCTTTCTCCTGACTACACAATTTAAAGCCAGCGGCGGCACTAGGTGCAGAAATAAGGCCCGTTGGCTTTTGTTTTAAAGCATTCCTGCCTTGTGTGCTTGGTAACTTGGTTTCAGGGCAGGGGGAGGGTGTTCAGGAATTGACAGTTTTGTGTTACAACAGTGAAATGGGTTCTTAAAACACACTCTGCTCACTAGTTTCCAAGGTGTAGTGTGGAGAGTGAATCTCCAAGAATTATAGCAGGGAGCAGTAGAAAATGAGAGAGAGAGAGTGAGAAACGAGTGAGGAAGCAAGGAAGCAAGAAAGAGAGCGAGGGAAAACAGAGGGACTCATAAGGTGACACTTCAGAAAATATATGTGTGTGTCTGTGTGTGTGTGTGTGTGTGTATGTGTGGGTATGTGTGTGTGTGTGTGTGTGTGTGTGTGTGTGTGTGTGTGTGTGTGTGTGTGTGTGTGTGTGTGTGTGTGTGTGTGTGTGTGTGTGTGTGTGTGTGTGTGTGTGTGTGTGTGTGTGTGTGTGTCTGTGTGTGTGTGGTGTACACGTGTGTGTGTGGTGTACGTGTGGGTGTGTGGGTGTGTGTGTGTGGTGTGTGTGTGTGTGTGGTGTACATGTGTGCGTGTGTGTATGTGTGTGTGGTGTACACGTGTGAGTGTGGTGTACGTGTGTGTGTGGTGTACGTGTGTGTGTGTGTGTGTGCGTGTGTGTAAGAGTGAAGCCGCCCTGAACTCACGTCTCTGGGCGGCGGGCTGCAGAACCCGGGGGGCCAGGTCCCCAGGCGGCTCTCCAGGTCGGCGATGATTGCTTCCGAGTCCTGACACACAGGGGGAGAGAGAGAGAGAGAGAGAGAGAGAGAGAGAGAGAGCAGATGTCTCACGCGGCGCGAGCAGCTAATCTCACACGCGGACGACGGGGGGGCCCCCCCTTCGACCTCGGGGGGGCCGCTGGCCGTCGCCACGCTCGAAGCCGTCAGCCCTCATCAGCGTGATTGTTAAAAAAAAGACCCAGGGCGAGCCCCTGTGTCGTCCCTAACACCGCCCTGATGCCCCGATGCTAACGCGGACGGGCCCAGGGAGCCCCACCACGCCAGGGAACCAAAGACCACACGTACGTGCATGCGCTGCTTTGTATACCAGCAACGGTTGACCTAGCAATTGAAAGGCTTGAAACTCGTTCCGGTGACTTTCTTACCGCATTAGCAGCAATGACGTGTTTCACCTTCTTACGACAAATGTACTCTTTGTAAGTCGCTTTGGATAAAAGGGTCTGCTAAATGCCCTAAATGTAAATGTACTGATGGGGAAATCTGGGTGAAAGTCAACAGAGAGCGTGTAGAACCCCTCCCCCCCCCGGATGAGCGGCGGTCCGACACGGGGCACACTTTGCGGTGGTGGTCCACGTGAGGAGGAGGAGGAGGAGGAGGAGGAGGAGGAGGAGGACAAGCGCAGCCAAAGGCAGCCAAAGCAAACATTTCAAAACCCAGGGGTCGTGAGGCAGCCGGGTGACTCACACCCGGGGGAGGGGGGGGGAACGTCTCTCTCCGCGGACCATCAGATCTTCCGGGCGCCAGGGGTTCAACCGGTGACATCTGTCCTCCCCCCCCTCCTCCACCACCACCACCACCATTCATCTCACACATTCATCTGACACGTCCCTGATGCGAAACACATGGCGCGCGGGGGGGGACACGCGCCGTCCACTGACCAGGGGATGACCAGGGCTATGGATGCTATATATTCTGACCCCTATGAATACAAAAACTGCTGGCTGTGGGGTTCCAGCGGGGTCCAAAAATAAGCGCCGGAGAGGATGTCGCCAACCGCACGGCCGCTCTCTCAACATCCATCCAGTGCCATGTGGTCAGACTCTCCAAGTCCTTTGGTTAGCATAAGTGCCCGTCAGGCCTGCGCGTGATCCACTAACATTGAAAATGGATGGATGTTGCATTAGATCTCGACGCGTCAATAAAGTCTTACTCGCGGGCAAATGGCGGTTACTTAGGCCGGCAGAATCTCATGTTATTTATGTAGCTTTGGTTGTACTCGGAACACGCAATGCGTTAAATCTGTTTTGACACGTTCATGGTTAGGATGTAATCTTGGTCAATCCCCGGGCGGGAGGAGAGGGTTCGGCAAATTGGCCGGCGGTCGAGGGAAGCGGCGTGGACGGTCGCTACCCCTGCGACTGGATACACGACGTCGCATGTGTACCATCAAATAACACGGTACTATAAACAGCATGTTTCGACGCAAATGAGAAGACGCGACGCGACAGCGCAGTCGAACTGGAAACATCGCAGATTAGTAGCTTGCGTACTCGTACCGGGGGAGCAGTGCAGCGGGGAACTGCTGACCTCCCGTTTCTGGGATTTCCTCCAAACCTACCCCCCCCCCCAAAAAAAAGGGAAAAAATCCCCTATTGGTACACGTGTGGCCTCACCTACAGGCAGAGCCCAAATCACTGCTTCCATCCGAAGTCTCTTTTAAGTGGTTGTCATTAGAGCTCTTCTGCTGCAAACTCACTCATCTGCCGGGCTAGGAGAGCCCACTCCCCCCCCCCCCCCCCCCCCCCCCCCACCCGGGGGCCCCCGGGGGGGGGGGGGGGGGGGGGGGGGGGGGGGCCCCCCCCCCCCCCCCACACACTCATGCCGCCGTTCGATGAAAACTGAGATGAAGCGATCCGTCTCCTGCTAATATTCACCGTGAATATCCAACTGCGATGAGGCGCATGTAATCAGAGGTGGGAC
>OMKI01004519.1:0-13067 GCA_900302315.1 Phycis blennoides
GAGAGAGAGAGAGAGAGAGAGCGAGGCAAAGTGACACCTCTGGGACTTCGGACCATTTCTCATCACGCGCACGCACCTCATTTCAGAGGTGCTTTGCATTTGCTGCATATAGGGGTCACCTTATAAAGAGGCGCCCGCAAATGGGCACACGCGGCTGGGCCAAATGTGGTGCGCGCACGCACGCGCACACGCACACACACACACACACACACACACACACACACATTATAACGGGACGGAGTAATGGGGCTTTGCAGGGTTTTTTTTACATGCAGGGGGATTGTGGGCGTGTGGGTGAAATAGGTTAGCCAGAAAACGTACATGAAAACTGTGTGTCATGTGTAACAGTTCTCACCCTCTGTGTCGGCTACACGCGTCGGCATAAGTAATACATAATAAAACCTGCATTTGTGTGTGTGTGTGTGTGCACCCAAACACACGCCAACGTGCTTGTGTTTATATCAAGCACAAAAGAGTCGTGCTGGATAGAGATTAGATGTACTCTGGGTGTGAGAGAGAGAGAGAGAGAGAGAGAGAGAGAGAGAGAGAGAGAGAGAGAGAGAGAGAGAGAGAGAGAGAGAGAGAGAGAGAGAGAGAGAGAGAGAGTGTGTGTGTGAGTGAGTGAGTGTGTGTGTGTGTTACCTCGGAGGTGTCTGCTTGGACCTCTGGTTCCGAGGCACGCTGACCCATTCTGACCGCCCCTCGTCATACGGAGGGTCCATCAACGGCCACTGAGAGACGACAAAAACCCCACACAGCGTTAGCATGTGGTCGAAGGAAACACAGAAGACGGTTATGTTTTGTTTCATAAAAAGCATTAAATCGGTCAGAGATTCAGCCCATTTACGTTAAGCGCACTGGATGTGTGTTGGTCGGTCAGCCTCTCAAAGTGACCAGTACTTTTTATTCTTGGGGATCATGTTCCTTTTGAATATCCATACACAAATAATAATAATAAAAAAAAATTAGCAAGTACAAAAATGGCATATTTCTATCTCATTGTAATACTGCAGCAAGGTTATTCATAAAGCACTGCAGTCTTACTTGGTATTGTATCATACATGAATTGGCCATCTCTGAAGGTGCCTCGAATTTCTGACCTAACATACAAAACTAGAAGCAGTATAGTGTATACTGCTGAGCACCTTGTCCCCCTCAGAGTGCAACCTCAAACGAGTTCAGGCATGAGAAAACGTGAGTGTTCATGAAAGAGAACAGCCAGACGCTTGCTGAAGAAGGAGGTTACACTGACTTTCCCCGGCCAGACAAACGGGCATCTAAATGGTACTGACAGGATGCAAAGCTTGTTCAAGTTAAATAACAGTTGCAAGGGATTTTGACCAGATAGTAACAATTTGTTTTTATCTGATACCAATGCTTGTTATAATTCTATGTACTAAGTATTTCACTTTCATCAAGATGAACCAAACTTGTGACACTACTATAGAATAATGACTTGAAAGTCAGGCTACGCAATATATTACTTTTGTATTGATATTATAATGTCAATGGCAACCCTAACAATGTTGCAAAGGCTGTATTTAACGAAAGCCAAAGGTAATCAGTAGGGCATCCAAAGTAGGTAAGATAACCCAATCATTATCTTCAACAGTACATTGAATGCATTGTAATGATTATGAGACAAAAAAACTGAGATTTGTTTTAGGACAGATATATTACTATCAGTATATGTGCATTCATATATGTTCAGCCTGTTGTGCCAAGATGAAAACTTTATTTAGAAATGTAATTACCTCTTTATAAATCCTCCACTTTAGTGGCTGAACCTCTAAATGCTTTAACTGAGCACATCCAGGTAAACACTCCCAACATTAACACTAACATCATGTTCTGTGTGGCGGTTAGCTCCTCCCAAGAGTTCATTGGTTCCTTTAGCTCATGTTGCTGCGGCTGGAAGCGTTGCCGGAGGCTGAGCAGCAAATCCCAAGGAGCTGCTTCACCCATATAATATAAAGTATTATTATTATTAACATTATTAAATATATATTTTATTAGTATTATCATCATCATCATCATCATTATTATTATAGATCTATACAGAGTTTACAGTTCATATCAATGTAATATCTATTGTTAAATCTATGTCTAACCCAGACATATGACATCATCTCCTAAAGCATATCAATGTAACAGCCATTGTCAAATCTATGTCCAACTCTGACATGCAACATCATCTCCTTAGGGCAGACCTGCTATTGGCTGGTTGAAATTAAATCAGTGAAGGTCTGGGAGTGTCATATTACAAGCAACACGCCTGTCTCTCAAACAACTGCACAACAAGATGTTACTATAGGGTTTCAATGAGAATCTATCATAAAGATGTTCTGTTCTGAACACAACTAACCCTCACACTCAACTGCTAACATTCAGGTTCATATGAGTGTTAATTATTCAGCTGGGTATTTGCCTAATCAATATTAATGAATTCATTAATTAAAAAAAATTAAAAAATTAAAATTAAAACAATAAATTAGAATTTAAAAATATTAAATTAAAAAATATCGGTCTTATTCAACAGTAGATCGATATCAATAGTTTCATAGGATCGTAGTAGTTTCTTCCTTCAATTCAGGTTAACGTTACCCCTTATATTGTAGGGTGCCTAATAAGATATTACATATTATCTGACTCATTAAATTAGATGAAAATGAGGCGCTGTTATTCTGCAACCACCCCTGCATGTACCCATGTTAGAAAAGCACATCAGAATTTGACCTTCTACCATTTGAAGGTCACCAGGCACATCAACCCTCTTGCCATGCTAGTTTGCAACAGTACTAGGCTACTCTCTGTGCAGTATTACACATAGTAGTGACATGGTTACAACAAAAGCAGCCAGCCAGCCTTCTCTGTGAGCTGAGCTTGGAGCCACACTCGCCAGGATTTAGCCCCCTTAACCATACCCTACTCTCAGTGTGTCCCTCAATGCAGGCTGATTCCCATTGTTCTCAATACACAATGACGCTAGTGTTGATAGCTCCAGTCTAACTCCAGGCCCTCGGCCTCACGGACAGGCCTGTTTTCAGTTGGGGACAAATTAAGACAAATGTCCTTGCAGGATATGGCCTTTACTGTGCCATGTATCTTTGGCCAACAAAGTAACCTGTGTAGTATTGCAGCTGCATGCATATTACTTGAGATAACGTAGATAATATTCTACCATTGCTAGTTGAAATGCATGTTGTGGAATCAAAACATACAAAAACATCAACATTCAAAGATACATCAACATCTAAAGATATTCCCGCAAATGAGAAACTCTTGCAAGACATCCTATTCAAGGTTGCCAGCGTTGGGTAGTGGTGTAGTAATACCCACTCAGTCACTCACGACTACTTGGGTGACTCGGGGACGACCTCAGCTCGTATTTCTACAGCCAAAATAGTCAGAGAGAATCTGCACCATTTCGGGTGTTGCATTACAGACCTTTAATGCATGACTTTGCAAGAATGTTTGAAGTAAGAGCGGTGTCAGGTGTTTCATTGAATGCTCGCCGCTTTCGGGACACTTCTTCGCGTCGGGAACAGCAGATTGTTTTGACGCAGTACGGATTACAACCACATCGCTGGCTACATACTTAACTAGTAGGGAATCTATAGGTGTATGCACCGGATAACATGCGTCACGTTTCAATGGCAGTGGGCGTTTTTAGTTCATATGAAACGCCGTCGGACCACTGAAAAACATTCGGTTTAAATTGAGCCCAAAGCTGGACATGGCAGAGTAGCAGCAGCGTGGTGACATCGCTACCGTTACCTGGGCTCATAGGTGATGCTAATGACACGGTACGTTAGCTTACCCATAGCAAATAAAGGTTGTTTACTGTATTTACTAGGACGGCGTCGCAGAGGTTAATGCAACACATACCCAATACAATACACAGTTTGCGTGTTGGGTTTTCCCTTTGACCTCCACCAACACGTCAGTCCAGGGCGATGTAAATACTTAAATATTCTTCGCATTGGTTACTCCATACCGAAAACAAATACATGACATTCACCCCGGTGGCGAACCCAACGCTAAGCGTCTTTAAACAGTGCCATTCGGTGGGTATTTGGAGAAATAGAACATTTAAAAGCTGGTTAACCTTACCTAAACCGGGGTACTCCCGTCAATCGTTAATGTCAAACAACAGCGAGCGGAAATCATCTTTCATGGACAGCGCTAAGAACGTTCAGCGAGTCCAATCGGGTCTGGTACATCGCACACCGCCAGCCAATAGCAGTACAGAGATGCCACCGCAGCCACATAGTCCGCCTACATTTATGTAAATATAGGGATTGTCCAATCTTCATTGGAAGGCAAAGCATAGCTCATTGATTGGTTAGTCATAGTCCGACTGTAATATAATTCTATTTTCTATATCTGAGGGAAGTAGAATATATATGATTATGGATATTTACATTAGAACTTCAAGTATGTGTAACTCATCGCCTGGTGCCACGCTTGACAATCGTAAAAATAGAAAAAGGCGGATCAGTAAAATCTCTTCGATGATGTCACCCATGTGGCGCTGGTCTTGTCCCGTGTGGTACTCCAGCCATTGCGATGTATGAATCAGTATCTTATGGGACAAGGCTCTTGTCTCGAAGTAATTTCAGGTAAAAATTAATTGAAGACAAGAAGGCAAGTCAAGACAAATCTCTTTCAAGTATAGATAGTATAGACATAGACAACATAAACGGGATCAGGATAATCAACGGATAATCAAGTCAATATGTAAAATGACCATATGAAACGAACAACTATTTTCTTACACGGTAAAGTGTTCTTGGTTGATTGCGCATTGACTTCGATTTGCGGGGCGTCATGAGCATAAAGTATTTCAGTTGAAATAAGTGGGCCCATACAGGCCCCTGGTGGCAGACGACCATCATTGTAAAAAACATCAGCAGTCGGTTCAAACAAAGACCTCTAGGTCAGGTAAGCAAAAAGTGCAGCTAATCAGCAAGTGCCATCATATTCAAAGAGATTTAAAGATAAGAAAAACACAATGCAGCGACCATTTAAAATACATATTTATTGTGAGGTTTCAGGTGGGCAGGATTACAGGTCAGCAATGGGCTTGTGTGGCCAGTAGGGGTGCTTCACCTTGTCCAGCTTAGTCTCTGGGAAAGTGTCGTTGAGATCCCCAATCGTCATTTGGTCGAAGGGAATCATGTTGTTAAACTTGGCCAGCTGAGGAGGAACAAAAGTATATGGACACTTTCATACACAGTTGTTTGACCATTGACCAGGGTATTCACATGTTTAGACAGGATTATATATTTCCGGAGGAATCTTACCTGTGCCTCATGTTGAGCAATGCGGGCCTTGGATTCTTCAATGTAGGCCAACGCATTTTTGTTCTGTTGAGAAAAAAAAAAATACATAGGTTATCGTTTAACAGGAGACAAACCGGGCAACCAGAAGGAAACCTCGTGAGCAAAACATCCACAGTGCTGAGCCCAAATATTGGAATATCTATTTGTTAGGTCGGTAAACGAATATCCATTCAGTATTTGAATGCTTCGTTTTGTTAATGAAAAAAAAGAGTTATAAAAATGCTCCCATTTTGTTTGTTCTGACTGCATATTTGCGAACGGCAGGTAAAAAGTTAAGTTATATTTCGACGGAATATCCCAGAGATCAAAATTAAAATACACATACAGTATATGATAAATATATTCACATAACGGTGTGAGACATCATTCGAGAATGCTTTATGTAAATGTTTCATTTGCGGTAATGGTATCATCAAAATGTCCCGTCCAAACCTGGAATGGTAAAATGACCAATCATTTGTTTTGGTGGCACTTTGTGACTTTGGTGCCCAGTGCAAGAGTGGGCAAGACCGACAGAAACAGAAGTTAAACTAAATGATTAATAATAATGTTAATAATAATGATGATAATGATTTACCCTCAATGTTTACACAAGGCCAAAAAATGCTACCTACTAATAATAATGATGGGTAGGCCATTTAATGAACATGAATAGAAAGGATAGCCTCTGCCGGCTCCAATGAATTATACAAATATATGTTTTATATCTTCTTACAGAAAACCTAATGAATATTAGAAGCTTGAAATTATGTCTTCGGGCCCTAATTAATAGATTGCAGTCGTCCAGCCCTTCATCACTAACAGGTTTTCACCTGGATCTCTAGACTCTAGACTAGAGCAAGGATTGGGGTAAAATCTAAAGAGTGGCATAAGCTGCCCTTAAATACATAAACCTCATGACCAAACAAACAAAATCGGGCTGTCATGTTAGATCCAATGTTTATGGTTATTGAGTGAACTCTTTATTTTTCAAAATCAATTGGCCAAAGATGAACGAACAGTTTACAAGAATTTGGAAAGGCAAATTTAGATTAAAAAGACTATGTGGGAGACGTGTCACATGACATCAATACCATGAGTAAAACAAGTACTAGGGCTTCGAAAGTCACCATCGCACATATGATGATCATTAGGACATCTCTCTCAGTTACTCACACTGTGAGAATTTGTTTTAATGAGTTAATGCTAGGTGGTGGTAGATTGTAGTCTACAGGATGCAGCATACACACATGCATGTTAGGCGCCTGTGTGTGAATGCTTGCGCATTGATGAATCCGGTATCACCGGCATTGATACGGATTGGCAACATAAATTTGGGTTTGACTTACAGCCTCTGCTTCCTGTGCATTGATGACAGTGGTCTGGGTGTCAGCAGCCTCTGGGATCTGCAGGGCCTTGAACTGTGGGAAGACATCATCATATGAATGAGTAATGGGTTACCATGCCACATCACCACACACGGACACATTTAAAGAAATATATAATGAATAATAATAAACCCTGTCCAGATCACCTTCTTCTCAAACTCATCCACCAGTCCAGCCTTGGCCACAGCAGTCCTGTAGAAGCTCCAGTCAATGACTGTAGGTGTCTCTGGGAGAGAGGCTAGCCTAGCAGAAGAGTAATGTAAAATAATCAGTCACCATTTACAGTTTTAATTAAAAAATGTTTTACATTTGAAGGCCTTTCTGTACAATTTGTTCCAAGTTTGTAGCTGAATAGGATTATGTAAAAGTTAAATAAACGATGCTTTCTTCATAAATATTGTGACAGAAAACTAAGGTGGTGGTGTATTAAGATGCATAGGAACTCACTTGGCAGAGATTGCATCGCTGCGGGTCTTAAGCGCATTGAAAACACCCCTCTGGTTGGCTGGGATACGCTCTGCGAACGACACCCAGTCGATGGCTTTCAGGGCTACACGGCGACCTGCCATTGTGATCTGTCCAAAAGGTTAAAAGAGTCGGCGGTCAGTGGGTCACTCGAAATTGACAATGTCGAAGATTTCCGTTTCGTTCTCTTTGGTAATAAACGTCTGCGAGTGTACAGGATTCTGTGACCGGGTCACAGTGCAATCACTGCATAAATAACTTACACATGTTATTATGAATGGTGCTGCCAGCACGTTAGTTTCAACCCGGCTAGTGTTGTTTGTGTGCGGCATTTAGACAAAACGGCCCGACAGACATGACCCAATTGCAATATAACTATACATTAGTTTGGTTAAAAAGTAACGTTTACCAAAAAACCTGACAGCTAGGATGGCAACGATAAAACCACCAGACCACTAGCATGCTAGCTAGCTTGCTGGTTGCAATGAGCCAAGGTCAGAATAGATTGTGACATTGCTGTCCAATAGTGAATGTTAAATGGAGGTCAACTATATGTTTCGCATGCCATACACGCGCAGACGTGTATGCTCAATAAATAACCAAATTGAAAGAAACATTCGCTTAATTCTACTTAATCCTACTGCTGTATCCTCTAACGTCTTACCTCGAAACAGTAGTGATTCTTCTGCGACAGTGCGCAACTGCGGAAGTCACTTTTCTTCCTTCAGAATGATGGCGGCGGAAACCCGATACTGCACTCAGTAGGGGACCGTCATGTATGAATAATAATGATAATAATGACTGTAGATTTAGCCAGATACTGGCCTTTATTGGTGACATTCGTGTATAAATTATAATTACAATAAAAACGGTAGAGTAAGCCAGATATTGCCCTCTGTTGGTGACAGGCACGTACAAATATTAATAATAACGGTAGAGTAAGCCAGATACTGTCCTCTACTGGTGATAGTCATGTATGACTAATGAAAATAATCATAATTTTAATAATAATTATAATAATACTAATATGAATAATAAGAACGGTAGAGTAAGCCAGATATTGCCCTCTATTGGTGATAGTCATGCACACAAATTATTAATAACGGTCGATTAAGCCTGATACTGCCCTCTAACGGTGATAGTAATGTATGACTAAATATAATTGCGGTAGGGTAAGCCAGGTACTGCCCTCTAGTGGTGTCTGTCATGTATGAATAATAATAACAGTCATGTAAAGGGGAGTAGCGTTCCTTTCACTTTATATGCGTAGAGGAGCTTACAAAGATAAAAGCACATTGAAGGGGAGAAAGAGAATGAGAAACAGACATTAACATTTTACTATTGCTCAAATATAATTGTAATACGCTAAATCATTAATAATATCACATCCTTTCTTTGCATAGGACGACACACATTTTAAGTTATGCGAAGGTTTACTAACCTTAATTTTAACTGTTCTAATAAAATGTGTATCGGTTTGTACTACATGTCGCCTACAAGCTCTTAAAAATGTATGGCCCTATTTTAGTATTATGATGGATATTAAGATGAGGCGAATAGCTCTGCATTCGGCAGTTATAACTAGGCCTATATCGACTCCTGAAATAGAACTTGCGTGTATTTAGCCTATTCTTATAATGAAACAAAAAACAAAATTCCATAAAACAATTACAATCAGACGAAGATAGAGGACAATAATGTAGGCCTATAAATCATGGACACCTTACGTAAATGACATCATAAAAAGTAATCCTATTTATTAGCGCACAAATGTAGCCTATACAATAATTGTCCAACACGAAGCCTAACGCGTATTTTTCATTGAACAATCACAGTGAAACGGATGGTTTTACCAAAGAATAAAACTCATTCACACATTTCATTTGTTTATTTTTTTTTACATTTTTAAATCAGTTTAACAAGCAACTGAGGATTGTTTTAATAAGGAATTTATGTACACAGTACAGATACAGATATTCAATAAATACCAATTTCATTCGTGTTCCTCAAGCAACATCAAAGGGCTTACGAACACTAAACTTTTTATTTACAAACCAAAACTTTTAGACAAAAGTACTTCGCATATCTCCCCCATCAAGGCCACGTTGTGATAGTAAGAAATTATGTTTCTAAATATGTTTTCTAAAAAATATATATTTTATTTATTATTATTTTCTATAAATTCTGCAGACAAAATACTGTCTGCACGGGACACGGTCCCAAACACTAAGGCTGTTGAAAACTGAAATTCTTCCGTAGGCCAGTCAATGTGTTACAACTGCAGCCTATGTTCCATAAAGCACATTGGTCATAAGGCACACAGTCCATGTAAGTACTTTTTTGTTGCTGGTATATGCCCAGTACTGGGCCTAATTTACAGTTGATTATTACATTCATGTAATACAATGAGATTTAAACATGCATCATCAATAGCAAACTAGACTTTAGGTAGGCCTCATACGATTAGTGTTCTAATTGTAGGCCTATGACATATAGAAGGCACGTGGGCCTTAGTGGAAATAACCTGAGAAATATGTTTCAATTCATTAAGGTCCGTGTATTCAAAACTTAACACATTTGGTGTTTCTCAAAATATAATTGGATGGAGCAGATTTAGGTTGTTTTTTTTTACTGATTTTCTAGACCCTACATATTTTAAGAAATACATCTCAACTACCTTTCGCAAGGTCAATGTAAATATCCAAATAACACTAAATACGTTTCTATGTGTACGTGTATTTCCACCATCAATAAACACTCGGAAGACAATTTAAGACAAGTAGTACATCCCATAAGTGACCGGTCCACCGAAAAGTCCTGGGACCGGCAGAGTGGGCCGTGGGAACGCGTTCGAGTGTCCGTACAGGGATGGAGAGCCCATGTGCGCACCGAGAGGGAAGGGCAGCGCAAACGCAGGCAGGACGGGCTTTGAGGCCAGTTTATACTTTTCCAACTCGGCCTCCTGAAGTCTTTTGGCTTTCGCCCTTCTGTTCTGGAACCAGATCTTCACCTGTGTCTCCGTCAAGTTAAGTGAGTTGGAGAACTCGGCTCTTTCTGCAATGGATAGATACTGTTTCTGGCGGAACTTGCGCTCCAGCGCCAGCAGCTGCGAGGTAGTGAAGGGTGTTCGAGGTTTTCTGTTGTTTTTGTGCTTCCTTAAAGCACACGTAGATGGACTAGCGCTTCCTAGATAGCAAAGGAAACAACACGAAACAAAAAAGACACGTTAGCGCACACAAACGGCACATTGCCCACTTTAACATGATACATATTTGATACATATGACATTTGGCACTAGGCCTATATCATGTAGGCCTATATCTTTACATTCAGAAACTGCGGTATAGCTCCCTGTCAGTCATTTTTTTGTGATAAAATGGGACTGTAATTAATTATTTGAAGAATCTCGTCGTTGTTAAACCCCAAAACGAAATATAGAGTCCGTGAGTGGCAACACGGCGTCATGTCTTCTAAACAAATACATTATACACAAAACAGCGAACGTTATAAGGAACACTATCGAAGCATCCTTCTGTCTAACCCAACGCAATATAAGATAACAGGTCATTTAGATGGCTGTCTAATGTCTAATGTCTAATGATGGATGTCTAATGTCACTTACGAGGAGGAGTAGGGAAGGAGGACCCCTGGAACCAAGTGCTCTGATCTTTCTCGCAAAATTGCGGACAATCATTGCTGACTGGACTACTGGATGCGTTCTGTGAGCTCTCTCCAGAAACTTTCCTCTCGGCGTAAAAAGTCCTCGGAGAAAACTGCGGGCTTTGCGCCGCCGCGGATTTGGGCGAGACGAGACCCAAGTCTGGGGGGGTGTAAGAAGTCCGACAGGTCGTGGTCTTTTTAGAAATCAACGACTCAACGCTGAATGGAAGACTGCTCCGCTGCGGTTTGTATCCTTTGTCAGTTGTCATATCTTTCGGCTGAAAGTCATCTCCCTCCGTGTCCGTTGTCTCCTCTTTATGTTGAACTAGTTTGGTGTTTTGGGACGGGGAGCCCTGCGCAGGATTCATCATCATACCGGGGAGTGGGGGGCCATGCACCTCCGAGGGGCCAAGCTACAGCGGAATCAGGTCGAGTGTCTGTAGTGTCCAATGTGTTGTCGCGCTGTCAGAAAGTTACCCAATACCTTTACGCACGAGATGGGAGTCGTCTATAAAAGGGCAGTAACTGCTCCCTTCCCCAAGCCGACCAATCGGCTGACGTCGTGACGTTCGGACCAGCGTTTTGATTGGCCTGCCGACTTCGAAGGGGGACATGAAGAGGCCTTTGAAAGGAATGAGAAGTTAATCATACAGACCCCATGCAGCGCAGGGGTATTGATGGCTCACGGGGTTTTGTCTCCGCTTAACACAAAGTAGACCAATTTTAACGCAATTAAGCAGTGGGGAGGACTATTTACATCCAAAAAGTCGGGGACCCTTTTAGACCCTTCTGTAACATAATTGCCTCTAAGTAAGTAAAAAAATATATACTTAAAAGAACGACCGATATCAGAGAAACATCCGCGTGGTCAACTTACGCATCGAAAGCGCGTCTTCCGGATCACATTTCCTCGAGGAGCACCTAATGTCCTTTCTAAAAAAAACGAACATAGCTTATATAAAAACAAAAATCCTCAACGACACCTTAAAAGCAATAAAAAAAAAAAAGAAATTCAAAATAGAAACAAAGCGTTAAGATAAACAATGCAGAGAGAAATTGATTAGGCATGTCTATTGGTCACAGCATTATGGCAATTCAAGACCTGTCACGAGCCTTTTTGTGGCCCACAATGGGCTCCGTTGAGAAACAACGGGCGTTTTTTTTGGTGCAGGTCAAAGTATTTAATAAGCCAGACAAGTTGTGTTGTGGAAGGCGCCAGGCTCGGCGGGATCAAACAGGAAGATACCTCAGGGAGGGAAGGCGACGGTTAACTCCACTTAATCAATTGTCCTCCAAGTATTTCATAGTCCACTGCGTGCTCTGTGGAGAAGAAAAGATTTTCTGACGGTTCATTCTTTCCACGTTTCAGAATACATTGAGGTGGATTTCGTTGATTTCGAGAGACCGTGAAACAACCACAAATAGCAACACATAAATCCCAAAGTATTTTTATAGTAGGCCTATATATGTACAAAAAAAATAAAATTAAAAAAAGAATACACATGTAGAATAAGTCTGCAGTGTTTATTCCCTGGAGCCCAACTTGTATTATTGCACAATATAGCTTTACTTTTGTAATTACCCAGTGTTAGTGGATAAAAATGACTTGCTCGTGAAGCAGTGCATGTCAATTTGGTGACCCCATGACAGATTTATTCATTTACATTGTGTTAGTTTACCAACTATTACTGGCTGTTTCAAACGAGCTGTGCCACGTGACTTAAGCTATATCACTTCACAAACGCTGAACAAAACAGTTAAGCCTCGTTAACCAATTGAGAAAACAGAAGCTCGATTAAAATGTCTTTCTTTCTATCGTTCTTTCTTTCTTCTTACTTTCTGGTTTTGTTTCTGTCTTTCTTTATTTATTTCCCTCTTTATTTCGATCTCCCTTTATTTCTCTCCATGCTTCCCATCTGACTTGCTGTCTAAATCCCTGCGGTGCTAACAGTAATTTACCAGACCATAAAGTGGGTTGACCATTTGACTTGAGAAAAGCCTGACAGTGAGCTCTCTCCTTCATTTCCTATCTGAAAAACTACCCCTCTCTTTCTCTCTCTCTCTCTGTCTCTCTCTCCCTCTCTCTCTCTCTCGCTCTCTGTCTCTCTCTCCCTCTCCCTCTCCCTGGATCCTGTGAAAACACAATGAAAAACGGGGACAGTACGTTAAGTGTCCTTCAACAAGGGGTTTCACTGTGCGCTCTGTGTCTGCGTGGGTCTCCCATATCAGC
>OMKI01004533.1:0-12405 GCA_900302315.1 Phycis blennoides
CTTGATACGTACTGGGTAACACCAGGGGGTTGTGTACCACAACCCTGAAGTGGAATTATTATTTGATAACAGGGCGTTTCCTTTTAAATTGAATCCAAAATCATATGCAATATGTATTATATTTCAGAATTTGACTGGCTTTTATTTTGAAACTATACATCAGAATGTCTTGATACTTACTACGTAACACTAGGGGGTCGTGTACTACAACCCTGAAGTGGAATTATTATTTGATAACAGGGCGTTTCTTTTTAAATTGAATCCAAAATCATATGCAATATGTATTATATTTCAGATTTTGACGGGCTTTTATTTTGAAACTATACATCAGAATGTCTTGATACTTACTACGTCACACTAGGGGGTCGTGTACTACAACCCTGAAGTGGAATTATTATTTGATAACAGGGCGTTTCCTTTTTAATTGAATCCAAAATCATATGCAATATGTTTCATATTTCAGACTTTGACGGGCTTTTATTTTGAAACTATACATCAGAATGTCTTGATACTTACTGGGTAACACCAGGGGGTCGTGTACTACAACCCTGAAGTGGAATTATTATTTGATAACAGGGCGTTTGCTTTTTAAATTGAATCCAAAATCATATGCAATATGTTTCATATTTCAGAATTTGACAGGCTTTTAATTTGAAACTATACACTGGAATGACTTGAAACTTCCTGAGTGGCAATATGAGGCGGTGTACTACTTTTACCCTGAAGTGAAATTAGTGTGTGGAAACATGGCCTTGTTAGAAGTTCCAATAAAAAATATATATTGGCTTATGGTTACAACTGTGAATTATTTGAGCTTTTATTTTGAAATTACATATCACAACGTCCGTACATTTCCTTTGACAGTATTTGCTTTCGTTGACAGTCTTTCGCTATGTACCCGACAAATGCTCTTATTTTGAAACCAGTTCTGAGTCACTGTTACCGTAAAGCTACTATTATCACGTACAGCAAAAAAGTTCAGTCGGCTGGCTTGACTGTCGTTCACGATGTGTCGGCTGGCTTGACCGCAGTGTTTGACCTGCGTTGTGCCCGTCACTGTGCGGCGTGTGTGTGTAGTTGATGTTGCTGCGACGCTGGAGGGGGGCACCACTGTTTATCCTATGCTAATTATAATTTTTTAATTTTAACTTTCATAATTGTAAGCACCATGTCACTTTTCATATTTATTTATCTACAGCTCAATCTACCTCCTACAGAACTTTATATTTATTCTCACACCCTCATTTGCACTACCACTTATCAGAATGTGAATCTGCACTGTTTAAGTTTTAAAGTTTTAAGTATGTGTACATATTGCTATTTTTGCTATTGTGGCCTTTTTCTTTCCTTCTCCCTTTCTTCTTTCAAATGCACTAAAACTGTGGCAGCTACTGCAATCTCATCATGTCCTGGATGTGATGACAATAAATGGCTTGAATCTTGAATTTTATACTATCTAGATTTCTTCTGTGTTCTGAGCTATTGTAAACACTGTGAGGCAATGTGCATTGTATAGGCCTAGTGTGTTCTTTACTAAGAGTTTAGTTGGGTCAGCGCAATAGCCCAGTTTATCTCTGATGTTCAACTAACTTCGCGAAGTCGGGTTTGTGCAATATTAACGTGTACTATTTAACCAATAGTGATACTTAATATCTGTTTGCGCTCAACCGGTTTTGTGCAATATCTGGGTGCAAAAGTCAGTGGCCATATCGGCTAAGTGCAATTCTTGATTGGTGTTCAGGTTATTCCAGGGTAGACCAACCCCAGTATTCTCACATATTCGAGTGTGATTTTTGACACTGAATTGAAGTCAAACTTCTCTTAAGTGGCAGCGACATTTTGTTTTCATTGGTTGTGTGATTTTGGATTTGATTCATTTATTTTTTTATTTTCCCTTTTGTTGATGAGCCACCTTTGCTGTGTAGTGTGTCCTTTTGGTTGGTATTTCAGCTCTCCTTAACTTACTGATCGTGTAAGATCTTTAGTGAATTGCACTTACGTCTGTGATTATTGCTATTTGCACAACATTTATTCTACTACTGCCATTTGCACATTACCATTGCTATTTGCACATTGCCCTGTTTGCTGTTTGCACATTGTCTATCTACTCATGTCAACCTTATTAGTGGAGACTTCAGCTCATTGACTCCTTATTCCTTTTAAAAGAAAACAAATAAATAATCTTTGAATGACAGCTGTATCCCGCTTAGTTATTCATATTGAACTTGCTGGGGGAATTGACTAAAGTTTCTAAGTAAACGCAGGGCTCTCACCCTTGTAATCGAGAGTGGCGTTGTCACTATTAAATCTATTACTGAGGCCACATATACATATATCTTTTCTTTGTAGTTTGGGTATTTTGCCGCGTGTGTGCATGTGTTGAGCACGAAGCAGGGTGAGTGCTCTGGCCCTGTAGAATGTGTCCCTCCCCCAATGGTGGCTTCGCCTAGCCATCTTGTAACACTTTTACTGACTTGTGCTGTTTAGGAGCCATTTTATTAAACTGCTTTAAAAAAAAAATTTTTATTCCTGTTGCTCCAATTAGATACTGCTGTATTTTAATATAATAAAACTGTAATCTTGGGGGAATCATTTGTCTCTGCCACCTTTTATAATTGTCACTTGTATCATTTCTCTTAAACGTACCTGGCTCAGGTTACACAGGGTTTTCAACAAAAAATTGGACTGCTAAGTATTTATTTACCAAAGTTGGAGGTAAAGCGGTGTGTTTAGTTGGCAGGGAGCAGATCGCTGTGTTTAAGGACTACACTTTGACTCGGCGTTACGAGACGAAACCTAAACACCCAGATAAATACATAAACTTGACTGATGCTGAGAGGGGGGCGGACATCAGAGACTTTGCTAGCTAATCTGCAAAAGCAGCAAGGATTTTTCACCAAGCTTCACACATCCAGGGATGCAGCAACCAAGACCAGCTTTAATATCCCACAAAATCGCAAAAAACGGTAAGCTTCTCGGAGGGGGAGTTTGTCAAAGAGTGCTTGGTGGAATCTGCAGCACTAATGTTCCCTAAAAAGAAAGAAGCATTTGAGTAAGTCCAGGCGAACCATGACTAGAAGGATCGAGGACATTGCGGGAAACCTGGAGTCTCAGCTGCAACATTAAGTGGCAGGTTTTGACTTCTCTTGGCTTTGGACGAGAGCTGTGATGTCTGTGACACAGCCCAGTTACTCGTATTTGTCCGTGGGATAACGCCTGACTTCAAGATTACGGAGGAGCTGGCAGCAATGCGGTCGATGAAAGGGATGACGTCGGGGCGATCTGTTCACTGAGGTAAATGTGTGTATGGACACGCCGGGACTGAAATGGGACAGACTGGCAGGTGTCACATCGGATGGTTGTTCGAGTTGTCCGGAAAAATTTCGGACTTTTGAAACGTATGCAAGATAAAGTGACTGAAATCAACCCAGATCAGAAATTGGTATTTTTTGCATTGTATTATACACCAACATGTGTTGTGCAAGTCAGTGTTAAAAATGAATCATGTTATTGATGTTGTTACTAAAATAGTAAACTTCATCAGGGCACGGGAATTGAATCACAGACAGTTTGTCACACTTTTGGAGGCCCATGAGACTGGGCATCGTGACATCGGCTACCACACAGCTGTCAGATGGCTCAGGCTGGGTAAAGTGCTAAAAGGAGTTTGGGACCCGAAAGCAGAGATTCAAGAGTTTTGTGAGAAGATTTCCCAGAGCTCTTAGATGAGGAATGCATGGCAGATTTTGCATTTGCTGTTGACGTGACTGCACTGATGAATGAACTGAACACCAAACTGCAACCGTGAGGAGACATGCTCAGGAGATGTGGGTCCTCTTTGGCTCTACCTACATATGTGAACAAACATTTTCAATGATGAAGTTTATGAAATCCAGGTATAGATCCTCTCTGATGATCATCTGTCAGCTGTGCTTTGCATCTTCCACCTCAGACATTCAACCTGACCTGATGCACTCATTAAAGCCCAGCAGAGACTAGATTTCTCTCACTGAACAAGAAAAAAGAACTTCCTGGAAAAACACCAAATGAGGTGATCAGACTCAAATGTAGGCATGTTAAGGCACCAACTAGCAGTGAACTGTGACACTTTCTTTGGAAGCCTTTTTCTCAAAATCACAGTTCAGTGATGTTCAGTGACAGTTCGATATCATGTATCTTGCTTAATGTTTGGAGCACAGTATATGAAACTCAAAATGTGTTTTGTAGCGAATGTGGCTGAAAATGTTCACTGATATGAGCCACAAATGGTAAAAAAAAAAAAAACTTTCACATTTTGTTTACCATTGTTTTGGGAAATTTGATTGAATAAATTACATTTGTTGTAAGGCAGTCTCACTTTTTCATTGCTTAACTATACTCCTACTAGCTTGTCAAAACAATGCTATTTACTGCTTTTTATAAAGAAATACAATTAATATTATGCACAATTGAGTTCAGCCTTTTGGCCCGGCCCTCCACAATATTTTGTTCACGTGGCCCCATGGAAAAAATAATCGCCCACCCCTGCTATAAAGGGCACTTGTTCTTAACGGTTTCATTTGGAACACCCTGCATACCTTATCAACAGCAGACAGCGTTTAACGTCTTTGTTCCAGAGTCAAGAAATAGGATGCTTATGGCACGCTCACGCAACTAACATTGCTCAAAACAATTTTTACTCTTCAAAATAAATATGTTCAAACTCCTGTTGCCTGTGGTTAATATATTCTAATGTTTAAAAGTATATTTTGATGACTTTGGGACTCTCGTGCTGACGCGTCACTGTGACAGTTGCCTCTCTTCATCGGTGAAGTGATGCAGCTATGTTCCCTAGCCCCCTACCTACTGTGTGGTTCTCTTTGCAGTGGGCAGTTAATACAAACGGAATGGAATCTCACTTAACATGGCGGAACACTCACAGTCCACTATGCAGTCCACTATGACGCAAGCGGAACGCACCCTTAGTTTAGCCAGCTTTTACTCCAAACCCCAGTGCACATGTTGCCATAACAACATGACCAGCTGTCAGCAAATAGTGATCGGTCCAGCATTGACAGAACGCTGCAGCCGTACTCAACGGCAGCCATCTTAGCTACATAGCGGAAGAGGCGGAGCCAGGCTGAGTTCAGTTTGTGCTCAGTTTGTGCAGTTTCAGGCCGTGCTCAGTTTGAAAATGGCTAGACGTCAGTGGGCGAAATGGATTCACGTGTTTGGCAGGTGACGCGGCCACGCAGCTGATAGTATTTTCCGGTAAGTGCACCATTTGGAACAACACTAACATCTGAAAATCTGCGCACTTTGTGAGTGCAGATAGTGTACTACATTTAAGTGTACTCATGAAGTATGGATATCAGAACACGGCCCTGGTCACCAACATATAATATAACACTTCACGAGTAAACTTGCAGTCTCCCTGTCCGTCAGCATAATGGTCCGTGTAGAAACGCATGCTACATTGGGGCAGGTCCCTTATTCCCTGTCCCGGAACGGTGGAATTGGGTTTGCTAATGGCGGGGGTGGTGAGTTGATATGCATACATCTGTTTATGTAGTTAAAGACAATGTTTGTATGGGGGAGATGTGTATGGATATTTAAGTGCATTGGGGTGTGATGTTGTAATGTGGGACCCATTTGGGTAGTCTTGTCTTCAACCTGAGCCTGCACCTCCAGAGGGTCCCTCTGATGTGGAAGACGTCCTGCCTCGTTCCTGTGCCAAAGACGCCGCGTCCCAGCAGCCCTCAGGACTACAGACCGGTGGCTCTGACGTCCCATATCATGAAGACCCTGGAGAGGCACCTCCTGGAGCAGCTAAGGCCTATGGTCAGACCCTTCTCTGACCTGCTGCAGTTCACCTACCAGCCCCGCCTGGGAGTCGAGGATGGCATCATCTACCTGCTGAACAAAGTCTATTCTCACCTGGACAAGCCGGTAAGCACTGTGAGAGTCATGTTCTTTGATTTCTCCAGTGCTTTCAACACCTTACGACCGGGTCTACTAGGTGAGAAGATGACTGCGATGCAGGTGGAGCTACCTGGTGACTACCTGATGGACAGACCACAGTTTGTACGCCTAAAGAAATGTGTATCTGACAGGGTGGTCAGCAACACTGGGGCCGGTCCTCTCTCCCTTCCTCTTCACCTCGGACTAGTGCACTATTGCTAGTCCTGCCACATTCAGAAGTTTTCTGATGACTCTGCAATAGTTGGTTGTATTGAAGAGGGTGATGAGGGTGAATATAGGACTGTTGTGGGCAACTTTGTCTCTTGGTGTGAGCTGAACCATCTGCAGCTCAATGGAACAAACGCAAACACACTATCACCTTAGTAGTCACTTCATAACTGGTCATTCTAACTAACTCTGCTTACCTTACATTCTATTTCTTTGTGTATGCTATTTACTTTCTATAGTGTATGCCTAGATGTATGTATATTTATGTATGTATATTGTTACATATGTTTATATTATATATTCATATTTCTGCACTATACTGTTTTTCACTTTTACACTGTCTTTTCTTTTCTTTTTATTGTACTTTATTAATCCCACAGCTGGGAAATGTATTCTTTGCATTTGACCCATCCTATGGTACATAGGAGCAGTGGGCTGCTATGTTCAGCGCCCGGGGAGCAAGTAGGGGTTCAGTGTCTTGCTCAAGGACACTTCGACAGGGATCATTAAAGTATTTCTGTCTGTCTGTCTGTTTTCAAATTGTTTTTTTACTAAATAAATCTTGCACATTACAAATGCCTTTTCTTTACACTTACAGCGTAAACATTCATGCCATTATACTCAGAATCTATTTGCATACTACATAAATAATGACAACTACATGCGGTACAACCAAGGTTATTATTGTTAACGAAAATGAACAAAATAACGAAAACAAAAACTGAAAAAACAATTTTGTTAGAAAACGAACTAAAACAAACTGAAATTATAGATATAATTCCCTTTGTTTTCGTCTCTGTCAATTTAATTATAAGCCTCAATTGGTTGGATTCATATGATCAATTTATTCCGCTCTGGCAGTTTTACGCCAGCTGGCAGCACCAGCACTGTACTGCACCTCACGGTCTGTGACGTCACCAGGCAGCACCGTGGCGGTTATGCACTTTAAAGGAATAGTTCACCCAAAAATAAAAAGTCAGTCATTATTAACTCACCCTCATTTTTTAAACGAATCTTTTGTTGAATTTTATTATACAATACACAATACTCTGACCTTTTTGAATCCTGCACCTGACAAATAACCCAAAGTATGAAAACTAAACTAAAACTAAGCATAAAAACTAATAAAAACTAGCAAACCCACACTAAAAACGAATTAAAACTAACTGAATTGGAGGGAAAAAAGTCAAAACGAAAAAATACAAAACTAAAATGAAAAATCCCAAACTATTGGGAACTATTGGGTACAACACAGGTTTATTGTAATTTTGGAACATATTATATAGCAAATAACACAAGTATTACTCCATCTTTGCACACACAACATATAATTACCATGAATACAAACAGGAGGGAAGAAAAGGCCTTCACATTCAGACTTTAACCTCATCCTGCTTGTAATTGTTGTTTATGAACAGTGTTGGCTGACAGGCCAGGCGATGCAGTTGGCATCATTCAGGTGCTGTGGCTGTCTTCTACTGGTTTGGCAGCATTTTGCCTTCAGAAGGATTGTCACAACTAAATATCTGACGGTAATTACAGCATTTCTGTTAAAAACGATTAACCCTCAAACTCTGGCTTGTGTTCATGCCGTAATAAAAGTAAATGAACAGATTCAACATTGTTGCTGTTGTGGTATTTGGAGTGGGCTCTCCTAAATGGGATTTGCATTCACATCAGGGCATTTAGCAGATGCTTTTATCCAAAGCGATTTACAAAGAGTACATTTGTCAGAAGAAGGTGAAACATTTCATTGCTGCTAATACAGTAAGAAAGTCACCAGAACAAATTTCAAGCATTTCAATTGCTAGGTTAACCATCCTAACATCCTAAATGGAATGTAGGCCGGAGCCTCATGGAATGAGGGAGACGGAGGCAGAAAACCCTGGCGACAGAGAAGGGACCAATGAACTTAGGAGCCAGGTTTCTGGATTCCACTCTTGGCAGGTCTCAGGTGGATAGGCAGACCTTCTGTCCAGGGATATAGCGAGGAGCAGGGGTGGCGGCGCCGCTTAGTGTCTCCTCGGTACCACTCAGAGGCGTGAAGCAGCGTGGAGCAAGCCTGCAACCAGGTGCGTTAGCATCAACGGATGAAAGCCTGGACAGATGGAAGCCTGGCCTCCTGTTCCTATTCAGGGTAGAGAGGAGGTTGATACTCCTGGGAGCACTGAAAGGGGGAGAGTCCGGTTGCTGGATCAGGGTAGGGTGGTATGGGCATATTCAACCCACAACAGTTGCTTAAAACATGCCAGATTGCTGGATGAGAGACATGGCTGTTTCCATTTCCTGATTCAACCTCTCTGATTGCCCATTGGACTGTGGTTGTATGTCATTGACCGACATTCTGGAGATGACCTGGTCTGATTAGGAGAGACGGCATTCATCCTACTTTAGACGGAGCTGATCTCATAGCCAAAAACCTAATGTAGCCTATATTTTATGTTCAATGTGTTAGGCCTATGTGATATTAGATTATTAGATGTTAGATGTGAGATTGGTTCCGGGGGTGTGTACCAAGGGGGACACTAAAGAGGGGAACACGTTGAACAGCGAGTATGGCAGTTAAGAAGTGGTCGTGAACTTGTATGTGGGAATAAATAAAGTCATTAAGTATAACTCCTATAACCCGTCTTTATTCCTCGCCTCCTCGAGTCTGGAGATTCACAAAGTCACCCAATTAATAGGGTTAAAGACCGGTGGCAGCGGCGTTTTCGGTTGTTATAAGAACTTGCTACGGCTAGCCGAGTTAAATGGTGAGTGCACATTTTTGCAACAAAGGACTTTGCTAACATCTTGCCTGGTGTTTTTGCAAACTGTGACGTTTATCAGCGACCCGATTTATTTTCCCTCGACACCGAGTGGCAATACTGGATAATCATGCACTCAGATGAAGAGGATGCCTATTCCACAAGGAGCAAGTGCCGACGTCGACACTTCTGCAGCAGGATTTAGGGATGTCGTGGCGATGCTCTAACATATTGGCTATCGTTACCACCTGCTACACAGAAAGACTGTGACACGTGTATTGTTAAACTGAGTGAGGTTTTTGGCGGTCGCAACTGTTAACTACTGTTAACTACATGCTACAACATTAGAGGAGGCACTGGCTGTAGCATGTAAGTGGGAGCGAGCTCAAGAGGCTCTTTGGCTTGCATCTCCACAGCATGTTGGCCTTGCGCCCACAACAGATACGAGTTCTCTCACTGTTTCACATCCGGTTACACACGTCACAGCAATGGTCTCCACCGACACTGCAGCCACATCTGACCAAACCCCTGAAGTCCGATCAGCCATCAACTAACTGTCGGTTGAGGTCCAGTCCTTGAGGTCCAGTCCTTGAGGTTGGAGATGGGTCAATTAAAACAGCAACGCAAGTCTTCACAACTCCGTCAGGATGATGACGTCAGGTGACGTCAGCGCTCTCCAGAGGGGTCACAGCGGCCACTGTGGAGCTCGGCCGCGCGGCCCTCTCCACATGCTTCGCCACAGAGTTATCCACACTCTTGGAGGTCACCACAGCGTGGCGTCTTACCAGGTGGGTACGCTGGCAGCTACTATTCACCAGACCGAAGGGGACACCACTACTCCAGTTCACCCCCAGCTTCATCACACCATCACAGCGACCGGCACTTCCCCAGTAGCCGCGACGGCTACTACAGCCATCAGAGCCCAGACCACAGTTGCTGCAGCAGACCATAATCACAGCATCCTGCCCGGCCAGAGGCATCAGGGTACTCCAGTGCGCCATCTTATCGCAGAGCACACAGTCCAGAGACCACCAGCCTACGATCGTCACCACGTCAGCTTTAAGAGGACCGTGAGCTATGGGGAAACGAATGGTAGCAGGTACTGAGGCCCAAGTGTCTGCTACTAGTGGTAATGGGTCCAACCAACAAACTGAACTGGTAACACTTAGCAATAGCCCTACGCCATTTATATTTGCTGTCATTGAGAACACTGCAACTGAGGTCTTTTTGGACACAGGTTCAGACATTCCTTTGATTAGTGATTAGTGATTAGTGAAAAAGCCTATGCCGAAGTCCTACATTTTAGCTAAATCTGTGACTGGGGAATATCTTGACACACTAGGTATGCCGTCCATTTCGACTGGATTAGGTGAGGAGGTTTTCAATCACAGTGTCCATGTTGTTAGGAATTCCTCACAGCCAGTGATACTCGGTTGGGATTTGCTATGCACCATGGTGTGTTATCAACCTGAGGGAGAATAATCTATGCTTCTGGGATTGGTCGGTACCACTTTTATGCTCTTCACAAAGGGCCCCATTAAGATGTAGTGCCATTACATTATCTGCCCTCACTGTGCCGGCCTTGTCTGAGATTAATGTGCTGGTTAAAGTACAGCCCGCCGTAAGGGGAGCCAGAGTTTTTGTGCAACTACACTGGGGTTTTAGAGCCTGACACCCACACATATCCAGGTATTCATGTGGGACACACTGTAACTCCTGTTAAAAAGGGGGTTGCATGGATTTGTGTTATGAATCCAACCCACAACGATTGTTATGTACCAGGGTGTACCAGATTGGGCGACCTTCGTTCCTTCATTGAGCTGAAAGGTTTCCTTGCTTGCAAGGAAAACTGATGCTACAGTGTAGTGTACACTGTAGTGATGCTACAGTGGCTCAAGTGCAAACTGAGACAGAAGCAACTGCATCTCCACTTAATAACCTTAATAACGCAGCACTAAATAGTGAGCAGAGACAGCAGTTGGAAGATTTGATCCGTCAATATTCAGACGTGTTTAGCACTCATGAGCATGACTTTGGGCGAACTAATTTGGTTCGCCATAGCATGAGCGATGCACCTCCCCTAGAGCAAAGAGCTTACCGAACCTCTGTCCCCTTGAGAAATGAAATAGACCGGCAAGTGCAACAGCTCCTTTCTCAAGATGTTATTGGAGAAAGTTGCAGCCCGTGGGCTTCGCCAAAGTCCTTCTAGGTAAGTCCTCTCACTCGCGGCCATATTGGCCACCACTTTCGGGCAGCTATTTGGTCTTAGCAAGACCAGGGCCCTATATAAATGTATAGGGGGAGAGCTGTATCTCCATTTTCCGAGGTCTAAGGGGCATAAAAAACACGTTTGAAATCACGATGAAAAACAGACTAAAATCGCTGAAAGGGTTTGGTGGTTTTGTATCAAATTAACGTTTTTAAAGCACCTTTTCTTACAGGTAATCATGACTGCGCATGCGCAATGCTTCACGACCAGTGGCGGATTTAGGGGGTGGCTACTGGGGCTTAAGCCCCGAATGTTTTCTCAAAAGCCCCGAATCTGAGAGGCATACAAGACGAAGGTCTGTGTGAGCTTCATGTGCAGTACCAGAGTCAACCAGAGAGGCAGCAGTCGCGAGATGGCAGTCTGAGTTGCGAGTATTTTTGCTTTCTTTATAGAGTGACAGTGACAACTAGTTACTTGACGGTACCCCATACCCGCACCCAGGCCGGGCTAAGCCCCGGATCTCATCCCATCCTAGATCCGCCCCTGTTCACGACACTGTTTTCATCTACGGCATAACAACACCGGCACTAACAGCAAGACGTCATCGCTCACGGTCAGCTATCGCAGATCATGCCGCAATTTTGGATAAAGCAAGAGATCAACAACGTAACTTTAACCTTGCCTGTATCTGATTTGGTATTGACTGCTTAAGGGCCATGTCTGTTTGGATAAATAAAGATGATGCATCACACAAGTTTGTGTTTAATAATTGCCCTCTGGAAAAGAGCAGTGAAAGTTAGCTTTAAAAGTTAGCTTTCGCTGCTGAGCCAACAAGGCAACAGGTTATGTAGCATAAACTAAACGATAAGCACAACGATCATTAAAAAATATAAAGATGCATAAAATAGTATAAAATGCTGATCATATGTTTTAAAGTGTTGTAATGTAATATAAAATCAGTCGATGCTGCGTGTGCCGCTCCAGCTGCTGGTTCTTCCCTCCTGATTGAAAATAACTTCCAAGTGTCGCAAAAAGCGTGACCGCGTAGGACCTGCAAAATGATTGGAGCAACGGCACCGGAAGAGGAGGGACACGTGCAAACAACTGCCATCTTGGCGTTACGAAGTTTCCCCATGCATTTCAATGGGAGTGATGTGTCTCCTCCTTCTGTAGTGTCTCTGGCTTCGCCGGTTGTAAAGGGTAAAGGGGGCATTTAGCAGACACTTTTGTCCAAAGCGACTTATAATCAGTTGTCTTAGTCAAAAAGAAAGACGGAACTTA
>OMKI01004548.1:13015-15515 GCA_900302315.1 Phycis blennoides
TGTGGCGGTCGGCGTGCGGGAGACGTACCGAGGTTGGAGCGCGTGTTGGAGCGCTCGATGATGGCGTGCTTGCTGGGGTTGTTGAGCACCGAGCGCTTGGCCAGCGAGATGTCTGCCGTCACCCTGGTGATGGTGATCCTGACCAGAGAGGAGACACCACGCCAATCAGTACAGACTACACGAAGGGGCGGGATGTTCTAGTTTTAGTTAGGGTGTTCGACTACCCGCCGAACCAGAACCCTGGTTCTGGGTTCGATGCCCAATGTCCTCAGTCTACCTGTCGGCATCCTAGAGCAAGATGGCCCCTCACCCCTTACCTGCTCCTTCATTTCCTTAATGATCTGTATTCACTCTACCTTTAATCAGGGTAAAAGCATCTAGTGCTACATTCCTTTAATAGTACATAGTGAGGCATAGCTCAACTTAACATTTGAACCAGTGGACTGTTTAATCTCGCTGCTGTTGATATGTGGGGATGGTGAACAGTAGAGAGGTGATGAACCCACCAGTGACAGTGAGGTCTACACTGTATGCATATGAATTCAGATGTGATGCTGAGAATAAGCAGCCACGGGTAGCAGGGCGTGACAGAAACAACACACCAGCGTGTTGGGATGAGAGAATGGTCTGCAGCTGCTGGACCTGAGAGCAGTCCAGGTGGAGAAACTACTAGACAGACTCTGGCGGGTGCAGGGCAGGAGAGATTGGAGAGAGATGGAGGGATGGGGTAGAAGAACAGAGGAATGGGTGAGAGGGATAGAGAGACGGGAGAATGGAGACCGGGAGGGATTGACGGAAGAGTGAGAGGTGGAGGGATAGATGGGGGCAGAGTGAAGAGAGTCCTCTCCCATCATGACCTATTAAGGACATGGACCCGGGACTATTTAAAGAAGACTTCCCTGACCAAACAAACACACAGATACACACACAGATACACACTCTCTCACCAGAGCCCAGGGGAAAGGGAAATACCAGAGAGCGAGCAAGGGCGGGAGGGAAGAGGAGAGAGAGAGAGAGAGAGAGAGAGAGAGAGAGAGAGAGAGAGAGAGAGAGAGAGAGAGAGAGAGAGAGAGAGAGAGAGAGAGAGAGAGAGAGAGAGAGAGAGAGAGGGAGAGAGGGAGAGAGAGGGAGAGAGAGAGAGGAAGGGGGGAAAGTATAGCGAGGTAAATGAAGGACAGCCGTTGACGTTGAACCTACCTTCCCTCAAACCTGTGTTTCAGGAAATCAAACAGCGCCTTCTGCATCATGTCTGTCACCTTTCAACGAGAGGAGAGGAGAGTTAGGACACTGGGTCTGGGGTCTGGGGGTCTGGGGTAGGGACTGTTCTGGACCAGGAGGGGGCTGGGGTAGGAGGGTCTGTTCTAGGGGTCTGTGTGCAAAGAAAGACTTTACCGTAAGTTATTACTGTGCCGTATTTCCAGACCAGCTCACATTCATGATGGATTATGGATGGCTCATGACTCATCTTCGACTTTCCAACAACCTAACCTTTGTTCTGCTCTGGTTTTACCGTTCCGCAATACATATTCCCATTCAGAACCTATCACCCCTCTAATGTCCCAGCTGGGAAGAGCCCTCCTCTGGGTTCCTTCTCAAGGCTTCGTCTCCTCTGGGTTTGGGGAGGTTCTCCTTTAAGTCCTCTAGAATTTGGGGCGGACTATAGCTGTGATTCAGGACTATACGAATAGAATGAACTTGACGTTCTGTACCTGTGAGGAGGGAGTCTGTGTTATGGTCTGGGGGTTCTGCGTGAGGGTACGGGGGGGGGGTGTCTGTGTCAGGGTCTGGGTGGTCTGGGCTTTTGGCCTGTTTACCTCGTAGCCCTTCAGAGACGGACCGACCAGAACCACTGGCCGCATGGAGGGAACCACATCGTAGGGAGGAACGTGCTCCGACTGGCAGAAGGAGAAAGGGAGAGAAGAGAGGAACAGGAAAGGAGAAGAGAGGAGGAGAGAGTAGGAGAGGAGGAGAGGAGAAGAGGAGATGGAGGAGAGGAAAGGAGAGCAAGAACAAGCGAGACAGAGGAGAGCAGGAGGAGACAGTTAAACACTCTCATGGCTCTAAATGTAAACAGACTCCATCATGAATCACTCAGAGTGGTCAGCAGGGCAACGGGCTGACAATGTAAAGCCCAGAGGTTCTGAACTGTGAAACAAGACGCCTTGACTACAACCACTTCAACACCACACACACCGTTTTAAGGTCAATGGGTAAAATTATTATTTTTAATTATCAGGTCTATCTTATTGGCTGTTGAGGAATTCCATTTTATTCTCCAGGTTCTAAAAGCCTTTAAATAATTTCAAATCAAATCAAATCATTGCTTCTAGAAGCCTTTAAAATGTGCGACAGGGTTCTGGAATGTTTCAAAGATTCTGGGACCTTCTAGAATGCTGTGTCCTAGAATGCCTCTCGAATGTTTGAACGATCCCAGACATTTCTAGAATGTTTTAGAAGGTCTCAGAGGTTTCAGGGTAGCAGATCAGAAAGGCAGAGGCCA
>OMKI01004548.1:20515-24543 GCA_900302315.1 Phycis blennoides
TCGGTCGTTATGATCTCACAGTCCTGAGGAGAACGCGTGCCATCACCTGACTCCTCTCCCCCCCCCTCAGTTTCACTGCTTCTCACACCACACAGAGTAGAGTAAGGAGCAACTCCACAAATGTGCGTATTTTCTCTTTCTACAAAGTCCTGCAGGGCAATTCTGAAGAAAGACGCCTGACGCCTGAAAGACCCTGAAAAAGGCCCTCCTCCACGTTCAGGAGGTGACATTAGGTGGACGGGCGGTGGAGACGGGGTGGAGGTGGACGGGCGGTGGAGACAGGGTGGAGGCGGTGGAGACAACCCTCGGCTCTCTCATCAGACCATCAATATTTCATCGGCGCCGCGCCTCCCGGGCTGCGGCGGAGTGCATCCGGGCCGCTGCAGAGGTCCCACGCCACGCAGCGCCGACGTCCATTAGGAGCGGTGTAATGTCTGCAGATGAATCAACCCCAGCGCACGCCGTTTCCCACCTTGAGTGCCCCTGATGGATCCGCATTAAGTCCTGCAGGCTCCACCTGGCCCGCGGCACTCGCCACGGGGGGGGGGGGGGGGGGGGGGGGGCAGCACTTTGAAGGGGGCCCCACTTAGCATTCCTCCGTACTTCAGTTGCCGCGCTCAGGTTCACGAGGGTTGGTGTGCAGGCGATGGCGGCATTACGACTTGCTAGTAAAACTCGCGAGGCGCGGGGCCGGCTTCCAAACCCGAGACGCAAAGTATGCGAGTTCACGGAATCGCCACATAAATAACTCGGCAGACCTTGGCTGAGGAGCATCTTCCTCGCGCGGTATTACTTGTTGTTACTTTATGAAAATTTTGTTAGTTGTTTGTTGTTGTTTTATTCAGGTCTGGGCTCTTCCGTGTGCTCTACTCTGAGACTCCGCCAGCCATGAAAAGTCTGACAAGTCGGCGCAGCCCTCTGACCGCGGCAGTGTATGAAAACCTGACCGAATGAAGGAGCCCCGACCAACCCTGACCCTAAACATCTCCCAAGCCCTTCCAAGGAACTACAAATAGAAAAAGCCCCTTCCTGTTTGTCTGGTCTGGTTCCCAGGCTGAGGTCAGAGAGAGGTGGACTGGTCATCACCACAGCCAGTCATCTGATGAACTATTTCAGGATTTTGGCAAAGCAGGTCTCTTCATGCCGACCCTTTCAGACAAAAAACACAGACAATACCACTTCCTGTCAGAGCACAGGTGGAAGTTCCAGGTTGCCAACCTTTTGATATGTAATGGTGCCATACTTATAGTTCATTAGCACCTGCCCAGGGGTAAATGAGCTGAGGTCAGTGGGAGAGCCGGAGCAGAAGCCAGGCAGGACTTGAACTTTCTAGACCCAGAATCATCCATCCTCTGTACCAGACACCCATGACCCACATGTGAGTTTAACAGCGGCGGTGACAGACAGCGTGGTGACATGCGTCCGAACCCTTGGACTTAACAGTGAAAGTAGTTTCTAGTAAAGAAAGCCCATAACCTATATACAGTCTAGACAAGAAGCACTCGCTTCCACGGGGGTCCAGACAAACCAGCAACATCAGGGGGGGAGGAGGGTGGAGGGGGGTTGAACCGCCACCCATAAAGCTCTGCAGTCAAGAGAAACTCTGCTTCCTCCAGCTGGGGGCCGGCTCTCCCCCTGTGGCCCCTCGGCTACTTTCTGTCTATTTTCTGCCGGGCGTCTATTTTCTCCCGCTCGTCCGTCACGTGAAAGGCCGACGGGGGGCGACGGCTGCCCGGTTATCTACAGCAGGGACCGGTTAGGGTCTGTAGTTACTGGGCGGGGGGGGGACGGGAGTCTCTGGGAAACGCTAATGAGTACGTCCACCATTTAGTTCATTAGGAGGCTCTCTCTTATGCAACTTCACTTACACTCACTTCACTGAAGCCCCTGAGCTTACACACCTCCGTGTGGCAGAATAAGCCTGTGATATCAACTTGCTCTTGGCCATGAATCATCACCTTTATGAGATATTTCAATGCTTTTAAATCCCAGAGCAAGGCTGCTCCTATACCCCGACTCATTAATGACATGAATTCACTGTAGTGGATTTAAGCTGCCGAATGACTAAATAGAAAATAGTGTGTAGGAAACCAAATGATCCCAATACTGGATGAGAGAAACCATAGCTTTTGATGAAGAGTTTGGTTGGAGGCTCTGGCAGAAGACACAGATCAGTTACACAGATCGCAGAGAGCCATCCTAACAGCATCTGAGTGGTTCTGCACACTAGCTGGGGTGGGGTTTTCCGCATTCAGTTCAGTTCCCCCCACCCAGCTAGCGTTCAAAACCAAGATGGCTGCTCGCCGGGTACGGCCCATGGAGATGAAGTTAGTACAGAGCCACTGGGCGGCAGACGCTGGGTGTTTAGGTAGCTCTCTCTGCTGATCCTGGCATCACAGCACAGCACTGCAGGAAAAGACTTTGAGCTAGCAGGCTAACAGGGATTAGCTCTGACACACAGGAAACCTCACTAGACCTTGACAATAAAAGCCCCCCCTCACCCCAGTTCCTCCAGCAGTATATCATTTAAAAGGAAACAATCCAGAATGGATTTCTCTGGAATCTCTCCGCCAGAGAACACAAGGCAGTGGTCTCTGGTATCAGATAGCATTGCCCAGACCTCCTCCCTCTCATGTCATTAAAATGCTGTTTGGTAAGAAACACTAGAGTCAGGGCCAGGGCCAAGATCAGGACCAGGATCAGGACCAGGACCAAAGCCAGAACCAGATCCACCACCCACTCCTCCCAGAAGAGGTGGAGAGCTGCCATCTCTAACAACTCTCTGGATAATTCAGAGAGAGAGAGAGAGAGAGAGAGAGAGAGAGAGAGAGAGAGAGAGAGAGAGAGAGAGAGAGAGAGAGAGAGAGAGAGAGAGAGAGAGAGAGAGAGAGAGAGAGAAAGAGAGGGCGCAGTAGAGACTGAGAGACTGAGAGAGAGAGAGAGAGAGAGATAGAGAGAGAGGGAGGCGCAGTAGAGACAGTAGACACATACAGCAGAGAACAGTAGAGGACAGTAGAATCAGTACCTTGGCCTTGTCCAGCTGGGTCTGGGCCTGTCTCTCAGCCTCTCTGCGCTGCGCCTCCTTGTCCTCCTCCAGGGACACATCAGAGTCAGATGGACGGCTTGTGTAGGAGTCGGCCGAACCCTGCAACACACACACACACACACACGCCACTTTAGACACCCTTGGACCCCGGTCTGTAGTTAAGACTGCAGTCAGTAACCAGGGACTGTTGGGGAACTTAGAGGACACCAGAGAGACGAAACACAGGGCCAACCAGGAGTGATGTGTATGGCAGAAGTGCGTTGGTAGCTTGGATTGCCATCCAGAACCTTTCAGCTGGGAGTCAAACGACGCCACAGCTGCTAGACTGTCGGGGACATCAAATGTTTTAAAGCGAGGAGCTGTCTTTGGATGTCTGGAGTCTCACCAGGGACTGCTCTAAGGCACGCACACACACACACACACACACACACACACACACACACACACACACACACACACACACACACACACACACACACACACACACACACACACACACACCTAAGCTGGGAGCTAATATTATCTCTGTCTATATTTGTATTTCAGTGGTATCATACAGTCATGCTACAGTGGTAATTATTCTTCATGCACACACACACACACACACACACACACACACACACACACACATATTTCTGTTTGTTGACATCTAGCGAACCAATCCCCAGAATAGTACAAGAAAGGACTGCTTATTAAAGTACTGCTAATGTAATGCTGCACCCACTCCTGAACCCACATGTTGAAGGTTATAATTCTGTTCATTGTTTGGTAGTCAACACCAGAAATCAATAGACACTGTTCCCCCATTATAAATGCTGCATTCAACATACGAGGTCTGCATGCTGCATTCAACACACAGGGTCTGCACGCTCTGTATTCTGAGACGCCAAACACATGTCCACAGAGTTTAACCAGAGATACGGTGTAGAGAGGGGGGAGAGAGGAGGGGAGAGGGAGAGGAGGGAAGAGACAGGGATGGAAG
>OMKI01004562.1:3827-14082 GCA_900302315.1 Phycis blennoides
CAAATGAACAAAAAGTGTGTACCAATGTCTTTCTTAGTTCATTAAGTGAATAACTAAGTTAGTAATTAAGCTAAACATACTTTAGATGGCTAAAGGAAAGGGCTCTGTGAACACACCTCAAGAACATCAGCTGCAGCTCCAGCGAGGTAGCCACGGGCTTTGGCCACAAGGGTCTTGGGAATGATGCGAGCTGCATCGTTGATGTAGAAAGCACTGGCAGCACCACCAAGCATCAGGGAATCTTTCCAAGAGTTCCAGCAAACCACATTTGGATTATCACCCGACAATGACAATAATGATTCATAGATTTTTTTTCCTGAGTTGTCCTTACCACTGTAGGCATCCAAGTGAAAGGCTTTGCTGAAACGGTAGCTCAGACGATCATACTTGGGGCTCAGGATCCTGACAGCAACATTGCATGCAGCAGCACTGCGATAAAAGGCCACCATAACTCCTTTGTGCACTATTGGTGAACTACAATTATTATTTACATAGACTTAATGAGATATGAAGAGGACTGCCTTCTCTTACACAGAAACCTGGTGAGCCGCAGTGCTTCTGGTCAGGGACTTCATGTGGGAGTAGGTGAAGCTAGCTACCTGCAAGTTCTCTTCAGTCTTCAGAATGTTGGCAAGAGCAGTTACCAGACCAATGTGAGGCTTTGTCTCAAACAGCACAATGCATGCAAGCATACGCAGCTCAGGCTGGAGAGCTTTGTCCATGAACATCTGCACAACCATCTCTTGGATCTATTTTTGGGTAGAAAAAAAACAAGGAAACTCGAATCTTCTGCTGATATTGATATTGGCAGAGGTCTTCTTTGACAGTGACATATTACGGACCAATCTCGGCTCCTTCTTGGCGATGTTCCTCATGGCCAGAATGGCTTCAACGTGGACTCTAGTGGGCAGTGATGTGGCGGCGGTGCCAAATATGGGCAGGACCTTGGTGATTGGCTTAAGACTGTTGGGGTGTCCGGCGTTACCCAGAACCTTCAGAAGCATAATGATCTCATCGATGTTCTGCTCAGCAACAGCTCTGGCAATTCGCTCGTGGATGGGCTGTCAAAGGGAAATCATGAATTATTCAGATGTCCTGTCAGAATGTTCATGAATGTGAAAAGTAATAGCTTTCTTCTGTTTTACCCTGATGAGCTCAGCAGGGCAGATGATCTTGTCAGCGCAGTGCTTTGCAATCATGCTACCATAGCCCAGCATTACGATTTGACGCAGAGCAGGGTTCTCCACAATGACGTTGTCGTTGGTCAGAGCCTGAACAAATTTATTAAGTTACTATTTATAAATAGTATATTCTACGTATGCTGCCATTCAATAAACTGTTACTTTGAAAAATGTTACCCACTTCCACAATCTTAATGGCCTCCAGATCAGCTGTCACCATGTGCATAGATGCTACCAGAGCCTGAGATGCCTCATAAGTGCTAATTTCATTGGCCAGGAACTTCTCCTGGATGAATCTCAGAGTGGTTGAAGTTCCAATGGCGGGAATGGAATCCAGGATCCACTGTCTTAATAGTTCAAAGATAGACAAATTAGCTTATCTCAACAGTTTTGTGCAGGTTTTTATCATCTATCATCTATCATCCAAGTCACCTGTAGACTGGTTTGCTCTTGTATTGATTCCAAATCTGGTAAATGTCCATGATGCTGCTTTTACGGAGCAGCTGGATCAGTTCCATGTACTTCATGGGGGCATCTTCATGGACCATTTGCACGTTGTAGTTGACAAGATGGTTCAGGAGCTCCACAATCTGGAGATGTAGAGCAGAATGGTCCAGGTAATGTAACACATCAATATGAAATGATCTATTTCATTGATGCATGTTATATGACAACTTCAAGAAATACCTGAACTTGGGCATTTTGGATTTTAACAAGCTGAATCGGTGTCTGCAGAAGCTCTGATGCAAACTCATACTTGATGGAGCCACGGTGGAGGTACTGAGCATTAACGGGTGCAATGGGGGTCTTCTGAACCTCAAGGAACACCAAGGACTGTCTATGAAAACAAACAAGAATGGTTAACTGACAATCCCCCCCCACTCCAATAAAAATGTCACTACTATTGACACTGATTATGGTTGTAATTCCACATACTTGGTGTCCATCTGGGTAGCTCCATTCAGCTCATTGAAAGGAGAGAACTGGATGAGCTCATTGACGGTGGCCTCCAAGATCAGAACTCCAGACGCGACTGGCTTCAGAATGTAGTTGTATGCTGCAGCTCCCCTCAGGTTTTTGGTATCCTGGAGTGACGAGGCATACATATACACATACACATATATATATATATATATAGCACACTTATGGCATCGTTTTTTGTCATATGTCGTACATGTTTTCTTTTTTCTTTTAATTGAACTTGACAAATGAATATTAGTATAATGGTGCGCTTACTTCCTCACTATTATTATTGTTATTATTATATTATTATTATTATTATTATTATTATTATTATTGTTATTATTATTATTATTTGTTATCTCTTTATTTCTGTAACTCATGTATTGCTGTTATTCATCATTATAGCGCTCAGTGGAATTTTTCTACGGGATTCCATGCTTCTCTACACTGTCTATAACATTTCAGACAACATAAAAGGATCTTGAGTTTACCTTCTGGCACTTGGGACATTTCTCAGTGTAAGCCAGACCCAAATCCTTGATGATTCTCTCCTGGCAGTTATTGAGATCCTTGGTCTTGGTCAACAGAATGCGCTCTGCCTTTTCATCTTCAGTGATGGCGTAGAGTGTTTTGCAAACGCCCTGAACTCCAGCCTGCGAGATGCAACACACACATATTCAGTCCAACTCGGTACATGGAGCTTAAAATCCCAAACATGATGGATTCGCATTTGGTAACAAACCTCCTGCAACTCGTAGACATTCTGTGTCTTCTTAATGTTGAGTTGGAAGACGTTCAGGACACCTCTGTAGATGTTCAGCACGGTGGTGGAGATGCCTTCTGGGGAGTAGATTTTCCCTACAACACCGTTGGCATACTCAAACTTGATGGGTGTCTCAAGCTGAGAGGCCAAGGCTGCTTTCAGCTTGTTGGCTGGGATGTATGCCTCCCTGGGCCAGACGCCACTGTACTGATAGAGCTCAGGTTCGGCAAGCTAGATGAGAGATAATATTGTCATTAAACTAGTCTGTCTGTAGGCGATCCCTGTTTGGTTGTTGGAGTGGTATCAGATTTAGGTGCTGGGTCTCAGCCGGATGTTTACCTTAAGCAGGAAAGTATTATCAGCAATGGCACTGATGAGAACTTTGCTGCTGACTTTCAACCCAGCCCTTGCCAGACCCTCCTCGGGAAGCCCCGCCATGAGCACAGCCTCATACTTGTACACGTAGGTCTTACTGCTGGTGAAGTCAGGAGCTGCAAGCACAGTTCCATTCAATATCTAAGTACGAATTCAAAAGCAATGATCTGAAACCCATCAGTTATTCTCATCTAAAAGGTTCCATGCTGAGTAGCACTGCACACTTACCAAAGTTAAGATGTTGTCCAGCTAAAATTAGTAAACAAAAAACAACAATCTTTTTCAGGAATTATGAATGGTGATGTGGTACTAATAGAATGCATTTTTATTCCAAGTCCAATTTCAACTAAGAAAAACAAGACAATATAATTATATATATATAAAAACATAAAAACATATATAAAAGCCATTATGAGCTCTAAAATATATCAATATTATTTTATAGAATTTGATGATATATGGATATAATATATGAAATGCTAGTATATGTATTGCATTATATCATTCATGTTAAATATGCTATGAGATCAATGGGACTAGATGCCGATGCACATTGAACACTCACCCACGAGGGCCAGAGCCAGGGCGAGCACAACCACCTTCATTGCTGATGTGACTGTGGGCTCCTGCAGGCCCGGGCGGCCTTATAAAGGCGGAGGTGCTTCGCTTGGCCTGCGGTGAGATCACAATGTCAGGCCAACCCGTACAAATTACATTTCCTTTTTTTTGCTCCTTTGGGGACACATTTCAGTTTTATCTGGCGTAGTTAAACAACCTCCTGTTTTTGATAGCTGTGGTAGTGGCGATGCTGTGAATCAATGCACTGGAGGTTAGGGCCACCTGACTTGTACTTGTTTGAACAGGCAGGGATGCCTTCAACAAAGAGGGTTACCAGACCAACATGTTTTTGTGACATCAGCGATGTAAAACAAAAATCTAAATTGTATGGGTGGGGCGTTGGTATATGTATCGTTTCTGTTCAACTTTTTCTATTGCCCATGAATCACATGAACGATGAATTCCCTATTGTTTTCACACATCATCTGGGCATGATCGATTCAAAGTTCACACCGCGGGGCGCAGTGACTGGGATTATTTACTCACCCCCTTTATCTGTTTACTTTAAAGATTACTGCCATGTTCTTTCACCATGCCTGCTATTGCTGACAGTCTTACAAACATCCAGGGACAAAAGCATTTACAAATGTAATAAGATAAAAAGGGGTCTCAATTAAGTGAAATCCATAAGAATACATGCAGGTGTGATATGATAAGAAGTCAGAAAGTTGTTCCACAATACATCATGTGTATTTGGAGAAGAGAATTCAGTTATATTGGAGTTTCACTCCAATCCAAGAGTAAAATAGTGTAGGAGATGGAAGTTGAGGGGTATTATGATCAGTGGTGTGCATTCTTTAATGCGTCCATGTTTGGGAGAATAGAATAGAATAGAACAGAATAGAATAAAATAGAAAAACTTTATTTATCCCCGAGGGGAAATTAGGTTGTCGTAGATGTTCGTCTTTGACGTAGCTCCCCTGTTCGATAACTAAAAGTAGGTTGGTGATAACTCAGAAAGAGCTATCGATACAAACTGTTGTGATGCAGCTGCTAACTTTATACGTTATTGAATGCAACCGACAGTCACGTCAGGCAGTGTGAGTCAACTTTGGCTTGCAGTGCCGATTGCTATCGAGATCAAAACGTATAATAGATTGCACTAACTATCCGTCTACGAATGTAGTTTACCACCATGGACGCAATAAGAGGAATGATGAGATGTATTAGAGGCTGCTACCTCTGCCATGTCCTAGAACATGTAGGACCTACAGTTTTACAACATGGTTACAATGACAAAGACACCTGGTTGGGATTGGTTGAACTGGTTATTCTCAAGCTAGTGCTATCAAAAATCAGTTTTTTGTCCGATTCGGAAATGGAAATACCAAGTGGCACCGAGAGCACCTATTTATCGATATCGCAGTGAAGCTTTCTAAGGTCAAGCTGCCCAACAGCAATACAGCGCATTCTGTGGTGAAAACATGGCCTGTGGGTCAAAACACACTAACATTAACAACTATCTAACTAACAATTTTAGAGTTGTTGTTGTTTTTAGGTTTTTTTTTTACAAAGTAAAGCTTAAATTAATCAGTCTTGAAACCTTAATAAAGAAAGTGCATTATGCCATGATAAAAAAGAGTTTGGACTGCTGGAAAAGGTTAGGCTAACTTAACCTTTGTACTGATGATGTAGGCCTACTGTGCGAAATGTCCTTCATTAGGCCAACCTAGCATTGGGCAAATAAATACCAGCATTGCTTGCGTATATTGTTAGAAATGCAAATTCAGACGAAATTTTTTCTTTAAAAGAGGCCTCCCAAATCATGATCCAAATTCTAGCGGTCATGAAGGTGGTTGTGCTAGCTCTGACTGTGGCCCTTGTGGGTAAGTGGTCGAAAGTGGTCACATTTTTTATAAAATCCAGAATATTTTAGAATTATAAAATATAAATGGTTTACTGCATTTTGGAAGTATACAATAATAGAGTTAATTTTGAATAGGTTGTTCAGTTTACATTATAAGTAATGCTAAAGCAGTGTGAGTCCATGGAATAATAAGACTTTGTGGTGTTATGGTGTATGCATAATAATGTAGTATCTTGATGTGTTGAAGAAAAGGAGAAACCACCGCTGACACGTCCCACTTGTATATTAAAAAGGGTTTATTACAAAGTAGAAAAGTTTCAAAAAGGTCTGAATCTTGAGAGAGCCTCTGTGGCCAAATTCTGAGAACACTGCCAGCCTTGTCCTGATGCACAGTTTAAATACTATTTCTCAGATATCATCTTTACAGTCAGGCACCTCCTGTGCCCAAAGCTACTGTCACAACAACTGGCTTCTTTTCACCTCCGACCTCATAGCACCATAAACTCCCATTCCTTGCAAACGACCTCAAGAGAAACAATACATCTCCTTATATAGTATCAACAGCTGACCATACACTACAATAGAAATCTTGATATTTGTAGGAATTACTGTATATTGTCAGTTTCTTTGCTAACTACGTATTTGTATTTTGCAGCTGGCATTGAACTCAACTATGGTGAGTAGATGAGTCAATCACACATGCTCAATTGCAACATTACATAGTTCAAGCTATTATTTATTACTGTTACATCTGTACACATTGCTTACGGGGAATACCTTCTTGGATGTGAAAATGTGACAATCAATTGTTGCCTGCTAACAAAGCTTGACAAACAATTCACCACATGCTGATGACTCTGTTACTCCTGCTTCCAGCCCCAGAGTTTGCTGCAGGAAAGACCTACATGTACAACTATGAGGCAGTTCTCCTGGGAGGTCTGCCTGAAGCTGATCTGGCCAGGGCTGGAGTCAAACTGAGCAGCAAGATTTTCATCAGCGCTGAGGCTCCTGACATCTTTTTACTGAAGGTAAATCATTTGACATCGTTAATATATAGTACATAGTACCATAATGCCATATATATAAGAATATGAATAAAGAATGATGATCGATAAAATAAAACAAAAATAACAACATTGAAATGCAGGTTTTTAAGTTAAGTACTTGTCTTTGCAGCTTGTTGACCCAAAGCTCTTTGAGTACAGTGGCATCTGGCCGAAGGACCCTTTTGTTCCAGCAACTAAGCTGACCACAGCCCTGGAAGCTCAGCTATTGACACCAATCAAGTTCCAGTATGCTAATGGTGTTGTGGGTAAGGTGTTCGCGCCTGCTGGTGTCTCTACCACGGTGCTGAATGTCTTCAGAGGAATCGTGAACCTTTTTCAGCTGAACATCAAGAAAACCCAGAATGTCTATGAGCTGCAAGAGGTTAGGAGAATGTTGCATTCATTTTACATTTATTTTCTTAATTCTTTTTCTTTGATGACTCTACCCACTTAATGCCCAGTATGTCACTACCTCAACTTTGTCATTGGTTTGTGATCTTTAGGCTGGGGCTCAGGGCGTGTGCAGGACCCACTATGTCATCAGTGAGGACGCAAAGACTGAACGTCTTCATTTGACCAAGACCAAGGACCTGAACCACTGCCAGGAGAGAATCTTCAAGGACATCGGCTTGGCCTACGCAGAGAAATGTGTTCAGTGCGAAGCTGTAAGTCTTGGTTTTCTTTGAACCCTTGCACCATACCCCTCGCATGTGCAAGATATTCGTGTCACTCAAAATTGTCTTGTCTCAACAGCAGGGTAAGGCCATGAAGGGAGCCGTTGCATTCAATTATATCATGAAGCCAGCAGCCACTGGTGCTCTGATCCTGGAGGCAACTGCCACTGAAATCATCCAGTTCTCCCCCTTCAACATCATGAATGGAGCTGCCCAGATGGAGGCCAAGTATGTATCCATGATCTTTAAAACACAAGGTAGATTTGATATTCATACTTTAGTTCATTGTGTTACAAAAGACCAGAGATTTATGTTGTGTTTTTTCCACAGGCAATTCTTGTCCTATGCTGGTATTTCAAAGACTCCAGTTGCACCCATTTCTGCAGCTTATATTCCCCGTGGATCCCTGCAGTATGAGTTTGCCACTGAGCTTCTCCAGACTCCCATCCAGCTCCTGAGAATCACAAACGCAGAGGCACAGGTGCGTAGCTGGCAAACAAAAGCTACACCTAACTTATGCTCACTTGCATAAAATAAGCTTGGTCACATTGCCTTAACAGATCATTGAAGTGCTGAACCACTTGGTGACCTACAATGTGGCCAAAGTCCACGAAGACGCTCCTCTCAAGTTTGTTGAGCTCATCCAGCTCCTGCGTGTGGCCAGCTTCGACATGATCAATGCCCTCTGGGCTCAGTACAAGGTCAAGCCAGCTTACAGGTTGGTTGATTATGATATCTTAGCTTGATAGGCATCCTGAATTTCAGTTTCCTTTTACTCCATAATGAAGCCTGAAGTTCGGAACAGAAGCCATAAAAACATACCTTGAATGAATGTCTTTCGCGACGGGAGTTGCCGCATTGTCTTTTTTCTCGCTATGGTCACAAGGATTACATCAGCAAACTTTGTGTGTTTGTGTTTTGCAGGCACTGGATCCTGAATGCTGTACCTGCCATTGGAACTCATGAGGCCCTGAGGTTCATCAAGGAGAAGTTCCACATTGATGACATCAGTGTCGTTGAAGCTGCTCAGGCTCTGATTAGCTCCATCCACATGGTGACAGCTGACCTGGAGGCCATCACGTTGGTCGAGGTAGGTCATCCTGCCAAATGGTCGCTGTGTTGTTTTTAACATTTTGGAAATGAGGAAACCCCAACAATAATTTATTTTCATCACTCCACAGGCCATGATTTCCCACCCCAAGATCCAGGCCAACGCTGTTCTTCGTGAAGTTGTTATGTTGGGCTTCGGCACAATGGTTAACAAATACTGCGTTGCAATGCCAGCGTGCCCAGCTGACCTCGTGAAGGCATGTTGTTTTTCCTCCCTCAGATATTGTGTGCTACATTAAGAAGAATGAACCCTTCCAATCCCATCTTACCTTTCCTCTGCCTTTAACAGCCCATCCACGATCTGCTGATCCAGTCTGTTGCCAAGCGTGACATTGAGGGAGCTATTATCGCAATCAAAGTTCTGGGTAATGCTGGCCATCCTGCTAGTCTTAAACCGATCATGAAGATTATGCCTGGATTCTCCACTGCTGCTGCTGCTCTACCCATGAATGTTCACAACGAGGCTATCCTTGCCCTGAGGAACATTGCAAAGAAGGAACCCAAGCTGGTATGACCTTCTCACAATCCCTGTCAATTGTGCTTTGAACACATGTCTCTGCTGGTTTAGTTCTAACCCTTCCACTCTGTTGGTTAGATCCAGGATGTGGCTGTTCAGGTGTTCATGGACAAGGCTCTCCATGCTGAGATCCGTATGGCTGCTGCTCTTGTGCTGTTTGAGACCAGACTCCCCATGGGTCTGGTGACTGCCATGGCTGACGCAGTCCTGAAGGAAAGCAATCTGCAGGTTGCAAGCTTTGTCTACTCTTACATGAAGGCCATGACCAAGAACACCGCCCCTGATTACGCATCATTGTAAGATGAAATACCTATAAAGACGATTAATCTATTCTCTATTTTTGGCCAATATAAATGAAACAGTGGATGACATTGTTCTTCCAGTGCCACAGCATGTGCTGTTGCCGTGAAGATGCTGAGCCCCAAATTCGACAGGCTGAGCTTCCGCTACAGCAGGGCTCTCTACTTCGATGCCTACCATAGTAAGTGAATTATAATGACAATACTTTTCCTTCAGCTGCATCATCGTCATCATGCTGGCAGCTTGACACAATAATATTTACCATCACAAAACACTACACTCCACATAGCACTTGTGTGTCCTGTGCTGTCTGTAGACCCCTGGATGGTTGGTGCTGCTGCCAGTGCTTTCTATGTCAATGATGCTGCCACTGTGATGCCCAAGGCTGTTTTGGCCAAGGCCCGTACCTACTTTGCTGGAGCTTATGCTGATGTTCTTGAGGTCAGATTTCTTTCTACAAGTTGATGCATAATATTAGCGCATCAAATATCTAACTGTGGCCTGAACCTTCTTCATATTGATGAGCACATGTCTTTTCAGAATTCTGGAATTTGTGAACAAAACCAAGGGAGCTGTTGTAATTGATTAATTTTTCTTTGAATATGTCAATGTAAAAAGGACTCTTCTTTGATTGTATTTTATTTCAGTTTGCTGTGAGGACCGAGGGAATCCAGGAAGCCCTCTTGAAGTTGCCTCAGGCTCCTGCCAACGCTGACAGGATGACAAAGATTAAGCACTTCATCAAGGCAGTAGGTGTCTGTCATTACATTGACATTTACATTTAGGGCATTTAGCAGACGCTTTTATCCAAAGAGTACATTTGTCATAAGAAGGTGAAACATTTCATTGCTGCTAATACAGTTAGAAAGTCACCAGAACAAGTTTCAAGCATTTCAATTGC
>OMKI01004565.1:22393-39598 GCA_900302315.1 Phycis blennoides
GAGAGAGAGAGAGAGAGAGAGAGAGAGAGAGAGAGAGAGAGAGAGAGAGAGAGAGAGAGAGAGAGAGAGAGAAAGGGCTGGTCGAGAGAGGGTGCATATTCATTTGACTCCCCCCCCCCTCCCGCGCTCTCTATTGCTCTCTCTCTCTCTCTCTCTCTCTCTCTCTCTCTCTCTCTCTCTCACACACACACACACACACACACACACACACACACACACGCACACTCTGTCTCTCAGACACATCCTCCACTTAGAGGCCGACAGGAAAAGGGCGGTGGGGTTGCCGCGAGAGGGAGGGAGGGAGAGAGAGAGAGAGAGCGAGAGATAGAAAGAATGAGACAGCGGTAGAGAGAGAGTTAGGGCAAGGAACATGTCCAGGGTGAATAATTGAGGGGGGGGACAGACCAGCTGAACAATCTAACTGATGTCAATCAGCAGATCGACAGACGTGTTCAGCGTAACGTTGCGCCATTGACATGTTATTACTATACGGTCATCGTACATTACTACATTAGTACACATGGTGCAACATGTTTCTAGTTGTCTACATGTTTTACTATCGTTGTTTTTGTTATCGTTTATTAGCACGTTTGCTCTTCCGGTTGAGGCCAATTAGCTATTTTAATTGAACGCAAGTGAGAAGAGGAGAGACAGTGAGAGTAATAGAGTGAGACAGAGGAAGAGCAAGACAGCATGAGTGAGTAGAACAGCAAGTGGACTTAGTGTCAATCACAGAGATCCTAAGAACCCACGAGACCTGGCCTGATTTGTAAGGTAAAACCAATTAGGCTGAAAGTCACAGGATGAAAATCATAATACATAATACATAAGCCATTATGACCAACCATTAAAACAGGCATATACAGAATAGTAAAATGAGGACTCGGTCAGTAGCCCAAGTAAAACAGTCAACAGTCTACAGATACTAATCAGACTACAAATAATATTGTCGAATAACTACTGATAACCCTAGTTCTGTACAGGTCAGCGGTAGCCATGCGTTTGGCCCAAAAAATCTCCAGAAAACGAGGTCAGTGAACCTTGTGACTGTTTATGCTGAACAATGCCTCGTTTTATTTATTTCTTCTGTTGCAAGAACAACAGAATGCGAGGCCGAGGGCTCTGGGATCCTGTGCAGCTGTTTTGAGGGCTCTAGTGGTCTAGTTGCTACAAGGGCTGCACTTCCATCTTTGGAGGGAGTTTGTTTATTTATCGTACGCCCCCCCCATTCTTTAACTGTCTTGCATAGGAAATGTGTATACATCCAAAAGACTTCCCAGACTCCTTCAAAACATGGTCTGACAGCGGTATAAAGAATATTATTTGAGAGTCAGTTTCATGTTGGACTTTTTCTTTTCCTCATAGTCTGAAGATGTCTGAAGTCTGAAGATGAAACTATATAACATTCACAAAATGTGATATAATCGACATAAAACAAAAAGGTATTTATTTTTTCCATGGCTTCCCACACGTGATGTTTTGCGGGGCCATTATCTCACAAGCATTACCTGTTGTCCTTGGCGGTCAAAGACGCCGCTTCCCCAAGAGCCGTGTAAAGTAATGTAACGGGTGGAGGGTGGAGATCACACCAACGGATGTTGTGTGGATTGTTCTCCGGGCCAAGGACCCGCCACCTGTGTGATGGCGGGAGACAGGCACCCGGTCCACGAGGCTCGTCATTTCCCAGGGCGGGTCAGAAACCTGCCCGTCCTCCAACCCTGACCCCCCCCTGCCCGCTCCATACACAAGCACACATACCAGACCCGCATTTGGTGTTTTCATCACCTTAAGCACTGTATCACAGCGCCACCTCCACCCAGAGGAGCTATGAGAGGGACAGGAAGTCTAATTCCAGACCACTTCCTGCATGACATTCCTGACCTGAGCTGCTTTCCTGGCAGACTCTTCCCCACGGCGTGAATTCACTGGTATCCAGGAGAGCCTCAAGACACATGTAGTGATTGCCATAACACATCCCTGCCAGTGGAGGAAGAGAACAGGGGCTTTAAGTGAGGGCCCGGACCAGCAATTCCCATTTTGCCAATCCCCATGGCATGGAAATATACTGGAGTGCATAACATAGGACGATAAGAGGCGCGGCGCGCTACGGTTCGGCAGGGATTTTATATTCATTTAAAGTGAAGCGATGGAAAGATTTGACCTCATAAAGGCGTTCACAAAGAACTGTAATCCTTGTAGACTGCGAGTCCGGTCAATTAGCTTGAATAATCATGAGGGCGTGAGGGACTCCACTGAGAACATGACAACTACCCAGGCCTCTCTTCCAGCAGTCGGGAGGCGTTGTCATTCAAGTCCTCAAAAGACCACTTTCTCTCCCCGTTGGACCAGTTCAGTCATCGCTTTGTGATGCCAATATCCCACTCGGCTCTGCAGAAAGTCAAACGGCTCTTATTCTTTCATTCTTTTATTGGTATGTCAATCAAGTGCATAGAATGGAGGGGGGAAAATAACGGATCATACAAACAGAGTGACAGGAGTATACATAGAAATACAAGGATACAGAGAAGACAGCAGACAATTATTGGACAGTACAAGAGATTACATACATCGCAACACATTCTCCATTGTCCCTTCAGTACCCCGAGGATGAGCCCTGAATCACAGCTTCCCCATTCAATTGACCAAACCAAAACCATACATCAACTACACGAGGAACATTGTGCAAGTCAAACCCTCACCTTCTAGCCTTGCTGTCGTGTTTTCATTCACGAGACAAGAGACGGGGAGGGAGTGAAAACCCACCGCCAAAAATAATTGTACCACAACTTTTACGATACTTCTCCCAATCTCTCCCTGGCCTGCATGCCTTCCCCACCGTGGCATGCTACCAGACACTCGGCTGCATCAGCGCGCATTCATCCGACCCACCTAAAATGGCGGTCACTCCACCAGCATGTGTAACCCGCACCTATACATTCAGTTATATATTCTTCGAGATGCCAAGCAGTGTTAAGGAATGTAGTAGTGTTCTATTCTTAGTAATTATTGCTACCGTTTTTAGGTTGTTTTCCAGTTATAGTCTAACAAAAATATGTTCATCTGAATATACTGTCTATAATACTTCAAATATATAAGCCTATGTCAGAAGGCTTCATCTCCACATGGACATTGACCAAAAATAGTTGATCAATAACAGCAAGATTATTGGCAAACTAATTGTGTGCACCCCCCCCCAAAAAAAAAAACCCAAAAAACAACACCAATAGATACCAGACCAATAGAAAGCATCTTGTTGGCAAATGAAAACCTTGTGGTGATAATTGGATCCCTTCACTCTCAATTCAAAACATATGAAACCATTACATTTCTTTCTCCCCCAACTCTGATCTCAAAAAGAAAAACACAAGACTCTAGCTAATCTCTACTGATTTTAGCAGCAAATTAAGCAGTGGAGCAGAGGTCTTCATCTCTGTTCCACTGCCAACGGGCTGTCGCAGGACTCTCTCTCCTGGTCCCCCACTCACCGACCATGGCGGCCACAGACTGATGAGTGATTATTGTGCTGTGGGCCAGGAGCATTGTGGGCCGGGGGGCACTCAGAGCAGGCTCTCCCTCAGGTTGCCGGTGCTGCCTGAGGCCTCAGCCGGCTGGCTGTGGGCCGGCGCGGGGGTCCACGTGTGCAGGTCCAGCAGGACCTGGTTGAGTTTGTCCATCCAGTCGCAGCGCTCCTGCTTGGTGTCCGAGGAGAACCAGCACCTGGTGGGAGAGGAGCCAACACGGGTGGGTCAGGGGGGATACAGCCAGTGTGATATCCATTATATATGAAGGGTACAAGGAGCCACGAGGAGAGGCTTGAAATTGTACTCCATATTTGTTTAGGTGCAAGACTTTAAAATTCTGGCTACGGCGCGAAACACGATGAGGTTCCCGACATTTTTCCTGCTGCGTAAATAATGTTTTAACGCGGCGCAGAATAGGGCTGTCCTTCTGTTTTGTATTTAGTGGCTCCGTTGGCTCCAGTGGCTGCAATCTTTTTTTCATATATTTCCACAATATATATGTATAAAAAAACAATGTTATCCTTCAAAGTACGTCGGCTATAGTATTATGATTTATGGATGTGTCTAACCTCTGCCCCCATTCAGCTCTGAAGCTGCAGACCTTTTGAAAAAGGAAACTCTTCGCTGAAACCGCAATATCCAACGAAGTATTACCATTTGGCTGACACTTTTATCCAAAGCACCTTGCAGTGAATAGTTAACATTGAAAACATGTCAAACATGTATTTAGGAGCAGTGGAGTCATCTTGCTCAGATCTGCGTGCTTCAACCTTTGTAGCCAGCTCTCTTGTCTTCACTAGAACGTGTTACTAATGTAATGTTTCTAAATGACTTTGTTGTACTGATTTGGCTGAAGAACATTTACTGTGGTCACAAATGTAAACAGCACTTTAGCATTTTTAATCAATGCAGTGATGTGGTAAAAAAGAGAAAATGCAGCAAGTCTTTACCCCACAATGTCTCATCATGTTGTCCACGTGGCAAGGCTAGCGATCGAACACACAACTGTACTGCTGTGCTATCCTCCTGATTTGATCTTACTGGTCTTTGGAGAGGGATCGTATGTGCGGACCGAGATCAATGATATTGCCTGGTGACTGCGTCAGAACACCGGATATATTCAGACAACATACTTTGCCACAGCCTCCTTGGAGTCATTCCTCAGCTGTGTGTGGACGTTGCTGACCAGCTCAAAGGTGAAAGGTCGGGCACAGGAGTCCCTCTTCACGGGCTTCACACACTGGCTGGGCGAACTGGCCAGAGAGATGGTGCCCTCTGCTGCCTGCAAACAACCGAATGGTAACAAGAAGACACGGATGTCCATGTGTTCAGTGTCCCCAGGCCACGGCTGAACCCCATGCATTGAGCTGGAATAATGAACTTAAAAAAAAAAGTGACTATTACACTTAAAACTGTAAATATATATATTTGTAAAAAATAAACCTAAAAGATACAAGTAAATACATCCATAGTACCTTGGCCTCCTTGTCATTGGGGTGGTTCCAGTAAAACAGGTGAAAGCCCTCCAGTGTGAAGAATCGCCTGTGCCACGCCCCGAATCCGTTCACCACCTCAAACATGGTCTGGGAAACGCCCAAGGAGTTCAATCAATGCATCCATAAATGAGCCATGTGCAGAGAAAACAGCTGAAAGCCGTCCCTTACCAGGAAGCCTTGGTGCTGGACGTTGGAGTGACCCTCACTGTCCAGGCGCAGGTAGACGTTGCCTTCCAGAGGAGACAGGAAGGGCACCTGGGATCAGAAGGAAAGCGATGGGCCGACGAGGCGACAGGCAGAAACGGCTGGGACACTTATGCCAAACGGGAGGTCATGCCAAAAGTTTTAAGTGATGTCAGCTGCCAATCAGAATGTTCATTTTGAGATTGAAGAACCATTTAAAATGTGTATTTGTTACAAGTACAACTGTTCTATTATGTACTCTTTAACAGCCTAACATGACTGTTGGGATCACTCAAAACTATTTTCATTCCAGATCCATTTTACTTTGGACTCATACTTGTGTAAGGATCTATGGATTGATGTCAATGTACTGGGGAAATGAGTAAACACACACACAAATAATTATGACGGGGCGGTCAGTCAAGTGGATTTCCAGACTAAAGGCTACAACGGGTAGAGCCTCTGCAGAGGGAGAGAGAAACCCGATGTGACGGATGAGGGGAGGTGAGAGGAGGTGAGAGAGACAGTGACATTGATCAGGCAGAAAACCTTTTCCTGAAACTCATCTCCCAGGAGCCTCCTGATTTTGCCATCAAATTTCATCTGAGTGGAGAAAGGGGAGGGGGGGAGAGAGAGGGAGACACAGGGAGGCAGAGACATTACATCACCAGTGACACCCAATTAAGTGCTGAAAAAAAAAAAAAAAAGAAATGAAAAAGAGGACTCAAAAGGTGGAGGGAGTGAAGCACTGCACTCGGGCTCAGCTGCCAAGTCCTGTCAACGTGGACCAGGCCCTGGGCACAGCGCAAACCCTTCACCAGAGTGTTGCGTAGACGTGCAAAGGCCTCGGCCCAAGGAAATATCACTGAACTCTGACCGCCCTGTTGGAAGGGTGCGCAATCTCACTGTGAAGTGTCACAGCGACGCCCCGAGACGCAGTCCAAAGAGTGGCCTTATTTTGTGAGTAAGCATTGCAGCCTACTGATTCAAACTTGCGAAATCTGCACAACTCTTCATCAAGATTTAAGACCAGTCCATTCAAAGCCCGATAAGAGTTCACAATAACAACATGAATGTGTAACGAACGCAAGACAATAAACCCGACAGTACAGATAAATACACAAAAATATAACTCCATCAGTGTGCATGACCGTCCTTTGAACATGAGATGCGAGGCACCGAGGAGAGCAAATTACCTTATCCAGAGGGAACTTGGTCTGCCCCAGTGAGGACAGAGTGATCTTATGGGAGCCCACCAGACAGAAGTTACTGGAGCGACGCGTGTTCAGGGTAGGAGGGGCGGAAGCTGGACCAGAGACGGCGGATCAGATAATTAAAAGATACAACAGTGACACAACTTCCAACACAGACATTATGGAAACTACATGTGTACATTAGAGTGCGGATCGGGCCGGAATTCTCCAGCCCGCGTCCGACAGAACAGTAACCGAACCCGACAGGCATCAAGCTTTTTATGTCCGAAACGGACCCGAGCCCGACAGGCATCAAGCGTTTTATGTCCGAAACGGACCCGAGCCCGACAGGCATCAAGCGTTTTTTTTTGCGCAACACGCGTGAGTTAACGCGCGGGTAAATCAAAAATGTCAAATCGCGCAGATGTGACCGAGCCCGACCCGGCCCATCGGGTACCGTCGGGCTCGGGTTGGGTATCCATCCTCTAGTGTAAAATAAGAGCAACTTCAAACACGCTCTTCTGTCCTGTGTTCAGTTGGGGCACGCTACATGAATACACATTTGTGTTTCTGAATAGTTAGCTATGAAAAGAGAGTTCAACACTGTACCTGCCAAACTGTTGTTGGACCGATGCTAGAAGAGGGGGGAAAAAAAAAAAAGGCAAAGTAAGTATCTGAACGTGTGAGTCAAGTCTATTCTCCATGCAGGTGTACCGAGCAGCCCAACACTCACAGTGATGGTACTCAGGAGCTTCCTTGGTGTGACCTGCAAGTGTAAAAAGGCAGAGTGAGTGAACTAGACGTCCCCCCTCTCAGTTCACCCAAACCTAGATTAGATTAGATTAGATTACTTTATTAATCCCACAGTGGGGAAATTTACTTGACACAACAGCAAGGGAAGAAAGTGTAGTACACACTACAGAAATTTTAAGAAAAAGAAAGAGGGGCAAACACCATACAACGATCCAATAAAACAAAAATAAATATAAATACTAACGTACAATATATTTACAGATAATAGAAATAAAATAAGAGATAAATAAAAAATAAAAAAATAAAAATAAAAAAGATAAAAACTGCCATGGTGAGTGATAAGTAATTGAAGAAAATAGGAACAGAAAGTACAACATGATCAAGTAGTGCAGGTGTTGTACAGTCTGACAGCGGCAGGGATGAAAGATATATAACCTATATGTACTGTTACTGTATATAACCCATATGAGTCGGTTACCCGCGGCTTGGCGGAGACGCGCTCCACGGTGCAGGAGCTGCCAGACGCGTGCGACTGGAAAAGAGCAGGAAGTGAAATACAAACAAAGAATCAAAAACCCGAATCGAGGGACACGTCGCATCGCGTTTCAAGGGCTTTTTCTGTGTTAGTTTTACATCGTTTGAAAAACATCTCACCAGGCTGTAGACCTCCACATCAATCTCAAAGTTGGAGCGAATGTCCTTCCTGAATGATGAGATGGAGGCGATATATCAATATATCATTAACATCAGAAATATTCTACTTGCAGCTGTTGTTTGGGTAATATTTTTATGATAAGATGCCATAACAAAATAGATGCATGCAATATACATTCCCGTTATACCGCTCAGCTGAGGGAAAAGAAAATGAACACTTAAAAAGACTAAAATGCCAGGAACCTAGCTCTTACAGCGTGACGGAGGTGGGGAAGGAAACGGTGTCTCCACTCCTGGCGTCAGCAGCCGTGGCCAGCGGGGTGGCCACCATGTTGCAGGGGCCGTAGCGAATCAGGATGAAGAAGTAGTGACTTGGACGACCTTATACAGGGCAACACAGACACAGTCACTGTTAATCAAGTCGAGTGAAAGACATCCCACCATAGTGTACACATTACTACTGATCCACTGTCATGACCAGTATGAAGAAATGCTGTGCAGCAAAAAGCTTCAGATGAACACCAACAATTACCATCGGATTGGGTGATGGTGCGTTGAGAAATGTTAAAGGGTAAGATGGGTTTCAACATTGTCATACCTGTGCGGTTACGAGAGGAGCAGACAAACTCCACTTTGAGAGGCAGCTGGACGTTGCTGATACTGACAGTTCCTCTGCAGGGCTGCTGGGAGATGTAGTCTCCATCAGCCGCAGCTGGCTCCTCAGATGCTGAACCACTCTCATCCCTTAGTCTGGTCACCTCCGCCAGTAGAGCAGCACGCTTCTCACCTGGAACAAATGACACCAAAATAAATTCTACAAGTGCCATTACAAAGTGAAATGGCATTTGAAAATGTGGGGTATGTACATTTACCAGGATTTGCAATCTAGTTAAACTCTTACTACACAACATTGAATAATGACGCATAATGCAAATTAAAAAAATTAAATTCAGTATAATTGTTACTAAACTTAAAGTGCACACTGGAAAGTCTCTAGCATGCAACACAATGAGCCCAGCGGCTCAGTCCTTACAGGAGACCAGCAGAAGCTTCTCTGCTTCGGCCTCCTCCAGCGAGCCGCGGCCGTGGGTCTCGTCAACGCAGCAGCCCAGCGCCTGCAGGGTCTGGGAGATCACCGTCTGCAGCTTCCCAGCCTCGTCGCTGAGGGCCTGGACCACCGCAGGGCCAAACGAAACACCCACAGTATAAAACACATTGCGTTACTTTGATAGCATTAGGGAGCATTGTATGGTCCATCCTTACGCCTGTAACTCTATTGCTCACCAATGAGCACACCATCAGAGACGTGAAAACCACAACATGATGATGAGTGAGAGCATATTGACTAGTGTGTAATATAGTAAGACTTATGGTAGTATGCACCGCAATCTTTTCTTTAGTGTTGACAGAAGGCGGAGGGCGGGACTTCTCTGGGACCCTCCTCTGGATTGCAGGAGTCACACTTTGCATGGTGGGCAGCTTGCTCTGCCTTTGAGTGCGGTAGGCATCAATGCTGTCAATGGAAAGTTACAATCGAATTCACGGCCCTGCCTTCGGTAACGGGTATACTACAGAAACGGGGGCACCGAGATACAATGAAAACGGCTTCAAGTGGAATTAATCATCTCTTTACTTACACTACCCACACAAAACGTTTGTGGGCGACCAATCGTAAACTGTAAATGTTAACAGGAAAGTGGTGGTCTGCGGTCACCTGTATAAGGGAGCAGAATCAACTCCAGAGGTGGCAGCTGCCTCCTCCTCTTCTGGGGTCCGGGGCAGAGATGGAGGAAGGAACTCTTGGTGTACTGCCAAGCGCTGTGTGTTGGGAGGGAAACAATACAGAAACGTATTACAAACTAATAGAATAGATCGTTCCAGACTGTAAGCAGGTTCCTTGGTTGGCATTTGGTTAAGGTCCTGCATTGGCACTCACTACCTAATATGATGAGATAAACAGCCCCAAGCAACTTGGGTAGCCTGACCGTATGATTCTTTACTCGCTGCGAGGAGGATGGACGTGGTTCTTACCAGAGGAGTGACCACAGCCTCCACCGACTTGCTGAGGGGAGACAGGATCCCACTGGGAGGGAAGGTGAGCAGCTCGTCCTCATTGGCATCAAGCTCCTGGTTCTCTCCCTTTCCCTCCTCCTCCTCCTTGTTATCGTTGTTCTCCTTCAGCTGCTCCTCCTCTTCCTCACTGCGCTCCTTCTCAGACTCGGTGTCCACCTTGCTCTTGTCTCCGGTGTAGGTCCCGATGCCGCTGTCTCGGTCCTCCGTGTCCTCGTCGTCCCGCCGCTCTTCCTCCATGCGGCCGGCGTACTCCAGCACCTCCTCAAACATCTGGTCGATCATCTCCGCTGTGTTGGTCTCGTCGTGCGAGCTCAGCTCTCCTGTGGATGGACACAAAGCAGTCGCTGCATTACTCCACTCACAAGCAATGGCTCCTTTACCCCAAAACAAGGACCACTCTTTCTCATCCATTTGCGGTGCTCCGTTCTCTCCTGCCTGTTTCTATGCGTCACCATGGCCACCAGAAGTGCTCACCACCCGTGTGTTTCTAAGCAGCTGCATACATCTCACCTGAAAAGCTACTCTCGGCTTGAGACTCACAGGAGGTATTGGACTCGGACAGGACTGAGTCATTGATGAGCTCAGGCTCCAGGATAAAGGTGACTTTCTTCTGGTTGCATCTCTCCTCTCCAGGCGGCTGTGCTACCTCGGCCTGCTTCTTGTGTGCTGGCCCATCTGTAACACCGGGCCCTCCGTCTGGGAGCCCTGGCTCCAATCCATCCTCTTCTGCCACTGGGACCTCTGATGGAGTGTCAGCTGCTTCGTGAGAATCGGTGGACGGGGGAACGCCATGGTCCATTGCAGCCATGTCATCACCAGCTCCATGGTGAGCAGGGTTGTCATCAGTCACAGCTTGATGGTCACCTGCTGTACCACGTGGCCCCATGCTGCTCGGTTCTGCTGGACCCTTACACTCCAGATCCTTTTCTTCTTGTTTCACACTGTCTGACAGTGCCACCATGTCTAAGGTCTGCATCGGACCTTCGTCATTACAGTCCTCATCATAGTCCTTATCACAGGCCTCTAGGTCTCCATGGGAAGTATCAACATCAGTTTTGAGTGTATCAACTAAAGGGCTGACTTCTGCAGGGCTATGGCCATCATCTCTGTCCTGGACTGCAGGTGGTGCACCTTCGCACGGAGACCACTCCCCCTCAGATCCTCCCCGTTCTTCCGGGGCTCCCGCGGTGACCCCACGCTCCACGTCGTCCCCGACCCGAGGGTACCTCCACAGCCGCTGTTCGTCGTCCGTGGAAGGCTCCATCTCATCTTCCTCTTCCTCCAACGACAGAGACGCAGAGGCTCCGCCTTCGATTGACTGGCGCGTCTCTCCGCTCGCCTCCTTGCTGGGAGGGGCATCTAAAACACTCTGCTCCTCGTCGACCAACAGCTCCGAGGTGTTGCCATGCCGACTGTGAGACCCTGGAACCTCACCCTCCCAGGTGAAGCCATCTTGTTCCCTCTCTGTGCCGTCTCTTTGGACTATTGAGGGTTCTGGCTCTCTGCACCTTTCCTTCTCCTCATGTTCACTGCAGCTCTCTAGCTCTACATGACTGGCAGCAGCAGCAGCGTCACATGGTGTGCTTTCTCCTGTCGGGTAATAAAATGCAACACATCTCTGCACTAACAAGCCGCAGTTACGAATTCAACTGGAAACATTTACAAACTAGGGCTGTAACGGTCCCCTCATACAGAAGTACAGAACCACAGGATGGATTGAAATATGGTACGGCAGAGGGCCATGTCATCATATAAAAAAACAGTGATTCTGTATCTCATCGGGACTTTATGACATACACAGCCAGTAACACTGACGACTATCGATAACATCAGTGGTTGGGGGCACTGAGCGATCGCTGGCTAACGTTCAGTATGAAACCCACTGTACTGCGGCGCGGTAGAGAGGGGCGTGTGGAGAGAGCGCGCGGTGGTCAGATCCTCCAGTGTCATTTGAGTGTGGGCACATTAGGATTCGCGGGATTCTAATGTGTTGTGGGATTTAAATACAGGGTCGAGATGACTGACCTTTCATGTAAGGGCTGATGTTAATGTTAAGGGGACAGACAACGAAAGGATCATTTGATGTCATGGTGAGCCACGCCCGGGTTCATAAAAAGGTAAAAACAATATAGCTCCGAGCAGGCATTCCATTGGCTCAATGTAAAGTGTTCTTACCTGTGGTTTTCACCTTTTGCTTCTCTGACTTGGAAGCAAGATTTTCAGTGAAACTGCCATCTGCTGAGTTAGCATCACCATCTCCCTGATGGAAAACAAGTCGGGGGGAAATATATCAAAGACGAGAAAGAAATCCACGCAAGCTGGTTTAACTTATTGTGCCGTTGAATTCCGATGGTTAGCAGACACAAAACACGAGAGGACATTTACTTGAGCTGAACCAGGAAGCTCCATATCCATTAGTTTGCTTTGTGCAAAGCAATCGGCATACAGAATGGATTTGTACAACGGTGCATGTGAAATACTCATGTAGAGTGAAAGCGCCATGACGCCATAGATATTCAGGACTGTTTAGAACCGTCCGGGAGAGCGACAAGAGGAGATATCCACCTTCACTAAAGACACCATTTTCTTTTCCATTGAAGAGAAATGAAACCACCTTTTGTCATTGGCTAGAAACGGCGATTCTATGGAATGTGTTAGCCAATAGGCTAACGCTACTGTGGAGCCCATAGAACCATTGAAACTTACTGTGATGAAAATTAAAAGAAAGGAAATGTGAATTGTCACAACTAAGTTATTTAATTGGCAAAACAATGCATTTATTTTAAATTAATTGTTTTGCCAATTACAGTAGAAAGGGCCATTATTGCCATATATTGGCCCACTCAAAGCTGCTTATATGTGATACGGCCACCAGATAGTGTTGCCCCGTGTGCAGCAGGTGCCTCAGATAGTTCAGACATTGGTTAGAAGCTGACTCACGTCCCAGGGATGCAACGGAGGCCAGTGGGCTTTCCTTTTAAATCCGAGAGGCATCAAGGAGGAGGGGAAGGGGCCAGGAGAGCCCCTCCCCTTCTAGGATGTAGACAGGTTGTTTTTAAATGGAAGTAGCTAGGTTGGATGGAGAGTCCCATGGGGGAACACAGTTCTTAAAAAAACGTTGGGGCTGTGTATAGAACGACAAGTCTACAGATTAAATCATCAATGAAACGTGATGGGACCCCATATGGAAAGCCAAGCTGTTCACCAACCTCAGATATTGTGGGGTCGGATGAGCTTCTTTTCAGCCAGGCATTTTCACTGATGGGTTGAGCATGTAACAGACGCAGCTCCTTCTCCCTCTCCTGTTGGTGGCCAGACATCACGGAGAAAACAATACAAATTGAGAAAACAAAAGCTTGGTTGAGATTGTTTTGTACATGTTGGCATGTGCAGAAGAACTGAAATTAAAAGTTCAAAACTGCCCTTGAAATAGATTAAAAAAAAAAAAAAAAAAACATTCAACCACTACAAATCAAGCATACCATACCCCAAACCACGATGCAATAGCTGAATAGGCATATCTCATCAAAGTCATGTACGCCAACGTAGCGTGCAATAAAAGTGTGGTGCCGCCACAGACCTGGCGTATGACGGAGGCCTGCTTGGAGCTGGGGGTCAAGCTGCCCTGGAGTTTCTGCTGGAGGCCAGAGACTAAGTCCGAGCAGGTGCGCGGGCAGGGGCTGGAGGGCACCAGGCTGGGGCTGACCTGAAAGACGGGGACTTGGAACCGCTCGAGGCGTTGGTGGAACTCATTCTCCCCTAGTGAGAGGGCGTGCACACACAGGGCATGGGAATCAGAGGTCAGAATCAGCAGCTCGCTGTTGGACAGCTCTAACAATCTATACTCCTGCAATCCATACAAGAGATGTTATTTAGGTAAAGAGAGCGAGGCATAAATTGCATTATGCAACACTGGCACTGCATGAACCTAAAGCAATCTGCTTGAATCAAATCAATATGTATATATACACATATACTTCTGAACGATGGGTGGAAACTGATAAGCAATTTCTCTAATGGCATGAACATAAATAAATAAATAATTAAATCTGATACTTCGTAATATTGTCTTAACATCTCTAAAATCGCTGTGTCTACAGTTTCATTGCAGTGTACGCATAACGGTTTCTGCCGATTCTCACCTAGGAGATGTTTGGTGAAGTCCTTGTTGTGTAGGACGGACAGGTCATCAGCCCCAGGATCTGACAGACACCTCTGCGTCAGAACAGGTCCTCCTGAGACGAGTAAACAGGCAGTGCATTGTCCATTACACGTCCAGGTATTTGTGACATTCCATGCATTCAGGTTGGCTGCAACTCCTTCACACGTCAGTGTCAGTTTGAAGTAAGGTGTGGTTCATTTCAGTGTTGTTTGGGGGAATATCTATTTTGATATTAAGAGATTAAAATAGTTTTCATTGTACATAACTCCTTGTTAGCTCCTTGAATTCACTGGTCACAACGTTAATCTTTCGTGTAACTCATGTTCACTTTATTCACTTATGTTCAAGGTGCGTCAGCAATAACACTGTACACCTTTTGGAAACGTATCCATATCTACGGCCTGGAATGAGGCCTAGTATCTGGTCCCATTTAAATCCAACTCTTTTCTGAGCCGGGGGAGTGGTCGTCCATCGCGTGGAGCGTTGACCTGAGAGCCGTGCGCCTGCACAGTACCTGCCCGAACGGGAAGTCCTTACCTTCTCTTCTCTGGGTGAGCTGCTGCACTCGGGAGCGCACCGAGTTGATGGCGGGCGTGTCCGGCTTCAGCGCCAGCTCCGCGGAGCGTCCAGAAATTGGCGTGGGGCTGAGGTTCTCCTGACCGGCCCGGTCCACGCGTTGCCGCTTTTTCACATCATTGCCTTCTGCCCAGGTAATGTCAGCGACACAAGGAAAGGCCGTGTGAGTACCGTGTCGTTTTCGCGCTTGTACAGTCTGACAATGACGTCTCGTCACACGCACCTGAGGACGAGAAGACATTGTCCTCCGAGTCCGACAACGGTGCTCGCTGCCTTTTCAGGTGATTGCCGCTGTTCGCAGGGTCCATGTTGGGCTGTGTGGAGGAACGCAAACCAGCTGACAGTTTAGATCAACTCTTAAGAAGGTGACAAGCTTTACATTCAATAGGCCTTGTTCAACTAACAAGTTTGAATGTTAAAATATACTTAATAATGACTTCACTGATTTCACTATTTAGTTAATTCATAAACAAAATACATTGTTAAACAGTAAAAGGAAAGGTATATTGTTCTGGAACACAGCAAACACAAATTTCACAACCCACCCAGAGGTTCACGGGGTCGTAAAAGACTAGTCATTATGTAATACTAACTAACATATCTCGATTAAAAGACAAGTCAGTGTATAATACTAACTCTAACATAGCTCCATTAAAAGACTAGTCAGTGTGTAATACTAACTAACATATCGCCATTAAAAGACTAGTCAGTGTGCAATACTAACTGTAACATATCTCCATTAAAAGACTAGTCAGTGTGTAATACTAACTAACCATTAGCGACAGTAGCTACAGCTAGCTCTACTAGCTAGGTGTCTGGCTTTACCTATGGGGAGACTTGGCAGTTAAGTTCGTTAGTGTGCTTACCCGAAAGTATGTATCGGTAATATTCCAGTCGCAAGAAACTATTCGACGCTCACGTAGGGTGGCTACCTGGTGAACAACGGAGAAAGACGCTAAATAAATCCGTTGGGTGTTGAACACATCACTCCGTCCAGTGTCTCTCCCTCAAACTTTGAATTTCAGCGGGTCTTCTGACGAGCAGCACAAACAAACGAGACTTTCTGCTTCTTCTACTTGGGGGTTTTCCGGTAGTTTAAACGGGGGTGAGGCGTATCACTGCCCTCCGCAGGACAGAATAGGAATTACATCTATATACGGGCACACGCACATGCACATGCACATGCCCTGCCATGCCCCACGTATTGCCCTCGCTGAGCTTGCTCCTATATTCCACTCTGCCAGGAGGAACATTCAAATAATTTTCCCTCTTCAAAGCCGATCGAGCCACAGAATCAGTTTTCTCGTTCCCCTCGACCCCATTAGGAACCCAGGCCATCCCTGAATGGCCTCCCAGCTTCCCAATGCTAAATATAACAGCAAATCTCCATCTCCTGCAGCACATTGGAAGCATAGTACCTACTCGTGCTATCTTTCTTTTCCAGGGTTTCATTTTCCTTCAATTACAGCAGTTTACAAACACATGGCTAGAGGACCTATGTGGAGTACATAATGAACTAGACAGAACACAGAGAGCTCAACCTAGGGCAACTGGAATGAGCAGGAAAAACTTTTCTACAGGCAGTTTAATGCTCAATGCAATTGAAACCATTGCCACTCTCCAAGACTTCAAAACCACAGATTGGCAGATGCTCAGTATTGCAGCTGACGGAAACATTGATGAATATAGCCTACATCTCCAAGTGATATCATTGATATCATCCTGAAAGTCAATGTGTCACGGTCTGTCTGCCACGCCCCCTCCACTACTCATTCATTGACTGTCGCAGCTGGGTTGCATCAGGTGATTAGAGGAGGCTACAAATTAGCCCTCCACTATTCACCTGGTGCCAGATTGTATTTCGCTGTTCATTCATGCAAGTCTCTCCCGCAATTATCCTGCCTGCTATCCCGGTTTTCCGATCCTGCCTGTCCCCGACTACGTTCCCCGTCTCATCCTTCTGGATCTCCGTTCGCCTGTCTCCTATCCCGGTTTCCCGATCCTGCCTGTCCCCGACTACGATTCCCGCCTCGTCCTTCTGGATCTCCGTTCGCCTGTCTCCTATCCCGGTTTCCCGATCCTGCCTGTCCCCGACTACGATTCCTGCCTCGTCCTTCTGGATCTCCGTTCGCCTGTCTCCTATCCCGGTTTCCCGATCCTGCCTGTCCCCGACTACGATTCCTGCCTCGTCCTTCTGGATCTCCGTTCGCCTGACTCCCGTCCCGGATTCCCGATCACGCCTGTTGCTATTGACATTTGAGTACTTGGAAAATAAAGACACTTTAGTTTTACACGAGCGTGGTTTTGTGCTGCAATTGGGTCCTACCCCGATCCGTTACAGTACAATCTGGCCATTCATGGATCCAGCACACCCAACCACCCCCCGGAACCGGCTGGAAAACATCGAGCAAGTTCTCCAGCAACAGGATACTCGTTTCACCGGGCTAGAGGATGTGGTGAGACGAGTGTTGGCCCAGTTGGAAAACCTGACCGCAGCCCACGCCCAAGCCGTTGCCGCGGCGCCCTCTCCGGCCATGACGCCCCCAGCTCCCGCTTCCCCACCTCTCGTGCATTACACGAGCGTGGTTTTGTGC
>OMKI01004567.1:0-10273 GCA_900302315.1 Phycis blennoides
AAGAACACAAGGGAACCTGTGTGTGTGTGTGTGTGTGTGTGTGTGTGTGTGTGTGTGTGTGTGTGTGTGTGTGTGTGTGTGTGTGTGTGTGTGTGTGTGTGTGTGGCGCGTGTGCGTGTGTGGGGGGGGGGGGGGGTGGGGTGGGTGGGTGGGGGTGGGGGGGGGGGGGGGGGGGGGTAATAATCATTATATACTGGAGCTATGGTCCAAGTGTAGAGGGCTTTTGAGGAAGTAAGTCACAACATATTAAGAGTGAAACAGGCAACCAGCATCCCCACAACGGTCTGCTTCCTCACTTAAATGGGATCCAACCCAGAACCCTCCAAACTGAACAAGAGGAAGCCAGAAGCGAAAACCAACTTGAGACCAGACGGGTCGGCACACATCAGAACCTACCTCTATCTGCTCACAAAGCTGTGCCAGGCGAGCCTCTATGTCGACTTCCTCTGAGGAGAGAAGAAGGGACGTTTACAGGGACGGTCTATCCACAGCACAACACACACACCCCCCCGTGAGGATGACATGAACCGCTCTGGACAGCTGCACAAGCTACACAAGTCAACAGTGCCAAAGGGGCGCTGCCCCTCTGGCACCCCAAGAAGGACAGGGCGCAAGTAGGAGACAGACAGACAGACAGACAAGGAGTTGACCTCAGGGCATGGGGCTCGTAGACCATCTCTGAACATGAAAAGGGAGGGTCACCTAGGCAACAGGTGCCAGTGACAGAAAAAGGTTCAAGTATACGTTGGCGTTGGAAAATGGCAGAGGGCTACAGAGAACACTGACTGCTAACAAGAAGGAGGATACTGAAGAGTGAAGAGGAGAGGAAGGAAGGAAGGAGGGAAGGAAGTGAGGAGGAGGAAAGAAGAAGGCAGAAGGCAGCTTGAGTGGAGGTACCGGAAGGGTCTGAACGTACCTATGTAGACGTGCCTTTGGCATCGGGGATAAGGTCTTCTGAGCACGCGCTCATATAGGACTTGCATGCTGGGCTTGGCTAGTAGGATTGCACATATAGGCATGTTTAACCTTCCTGCTGTTTTTTCGAGACTCTGGGATGAATTAATCATGGCGGTCCACACACACGTGGAGTACATTTTAGTGAGCCGTCAAGGCCAGTGAACAGGAGGGGTGGGGTGTGGACTTTGACTCGGCGTGCAGATTAATGCTTAATCTAATGTTATATACCAAGAATTGGATGTGGATTAGGATTAGTTCATCACAATGAGCTCCTCGAGTTAGCATGGGTTACTTGGTGTGAGGGCTACTGACGAGGGTGAGAACTGGTTAATGGGTGGGGCTGGGAATGCAATGACACGGGTAATTAGCCACAACAGAACATGAAAAGTTGCACCGCATGTAGACAATCACAGCACGATTGCAAAACAAATCACATCATAAAGACGAGTCAGTGCACTATGCAAATGAGAAAACAATCATTGCGTTATCATCACCGTGACTAGCTTTGCATTACTCAATTCTTTGCGTGCGGGTTAACTTAAAATGTACAAAGCAGACGCATTTCCTAACCATGCATGAAAACACATCAAAATCCAAAGCGTTGTCGTGTTGCATCACAGCTAAACCCGGCCCCCTGGAGTTGGAGCAAGGCCCTGCGAGCTCTCACAAGCCCAGGGCAGGGGTGCTGCCTACCTAGTTCCATGCGGTGGGTGGAGGGCAGGTTCTTGGTGAGAGAGGTGAAGTAGCCAAACAGGCCCTGGTAGGCCAGCAGTAGGCTGGCACACAGGCTGTGGTGCAGACTGTAGGCATGCTGCAGACAGTGCTCAGACACCAGGAATGTGCGGCCCTGCGGAGCGAGGGGTGACAGTGTGAGACCGGGGAGCCGAGAGGAAATGGCAATGTATTGCAAATATGTCGCCGCTGTTGACCTGGGCGAGGGCGCCCGGGGGTCATTTCAGACGGGCTCGCTCTTTCAGACCGAAAGACACCCGTTCGAATCAGCTCCGATATTGCAAATGGCCTTCACTGCATTTTAAATACGCTCTGTAACAGTTTTTTCCATCCGCAAGACTAATAGTCCAACACATTGGCTGGCGTTTGAGGCTGTGCACCTCTGCATCTTTACCACGCAGGCGCTACAAATCAAAACACCATTAGCCTGGCATTCACTGCAATGAATTCCTCTCGTTTATCCATGCTGGAGCGCTTTGTGGTTGAGTCTACATCGATCCCCTTTAGCAAATGAAAAGTGGCCCGCGGGTTCGTATTCCCGAGCTGCCCATTAGCGCGGTACTCCAGAATGATGAGAGACATTGCCTCGGCTCTGCTCCGGTGACTCCCGTTGCATTCAGTGCAGGCCCCTCCATCTCGGCGCTCCCATGGGGCTAAATACCATCATGGTGGGGCCTAATCATTTTTCCGTCTATTTATCTGTCAGCAGCCTCAATCAGCCTGGCTGTTGGAAGTGTGTCGCCACTACTACTACTACTGCTGCCGCCACCACTGACAACTCCTCAGCATCCCATGGTTCCGCTGGTTCTGCCAGCAAGCGCAAACAAGCGTTGGTCTGCAAAACGGCTTTAATTTTAGACGGTGACGTAACTGCCCCCCCCCCCGGCTTGGGTAAAAACAGTCCTCGCGCAGCAGTCAGCCCCTTTTAAATTTAGCCGCGGGTCGTTACGGGGGAGCGTCAGCCTGCGGGGGGCTCCGTCTCGGACGGGGGGTGGGGTTGGGGGGGGGTCCGGGCTTACGTCTGGGGACACCTGCTTGACGTAGCTGCTGCCAAACACCACGCTCTCCAGGTTGGGGATCACCGAGTCCTTGCTCTGCGCCGGGGCGTTGCGGTTCAGCCACGTGGTTTTCACCGGCCGCGGGAAACTACAACAGAGGGAAGAGAAAGGAGCCCCGGCGTTTACGGGGGGACGAGAGCACGGCGCGCGGGGCACAGAGGTCGGACAGCGACGGGCGGCCATTAGCGTTAGCTGTCGTTAGTGTTAGCCGCGCGGCTCAGCGCGGGCTCACCTGATCAGGGGCTGGTGCAGGGCGACCAGGGAGGCGTGGACCATCATGGAGATGACGGACAGGTGGAAGTAGTCGAACATGATGTTGACTTGCTGGTGGATGCCTTTCTGGAGGCTAAAGTGCAAACGAAGAACGCGACTGCTGATACTCTGGAGAGAGCTCTGGTCCTCTGAACTGCGGGCAGAGAGACAACCAAAGAAGAAGAGAGCGGTCATCACTGGTACCATACCATCTTCCAAAAGGGTTGACAAGTGAGTCACGCCGATGTCTACCTGTAGTCCCCATCTGTGAAGTACAACTCCAGGACAAGTTGGAAATCCATTTCATTGAGGGACTCCTCCACCTTATGAACATAAACAATACACACAAATTAACAAATCAAAGTTGAGGACTGAAGAGGAAGTTGCGGCCCCGTCTCCTTGTGATGCATACCTTCTTCTCGTCCAGCAGCATCATGACCTTGAAGAGGAGAACGTCATTGACCACCACCTCCTCGTTCTTGTACAGGATCTGATAGGTCTTGCTGCTGATGACATCCTCTTGGACCGAAGCCGGAAAGGCCAGATCAGAGCCTAAAATGTCAGGGAACAAAGAAAGGCAGACATAACGAACTAAGCCCCGGTTTAGCAGGTCAGGAAACCCCAACCTTTGGATTGAACATTGGCTGGCACTGGATAAGGTGGACAAATAACGTGGCTTAAAATTCAACCATATTTAAGACATTATACTGTATATCTATCAAGGAATGTTGTGAAGTTCATGGTCTTTTAGCAAGATTTCCCAGAATTAAGAGTCAGAATGCATTGAATTCGATGTACGGATAATCGTGCAATTGCTAAGCTGTACAATTTCAACGACACAACACAACAAAAACACAGGGTGGGGCGCGCGGCAACACAAAAGCCCCGGCCTGGAGAAAAATAACTACACGCTAATCGCGCGGCTTAGCCACGTTCTCTTCCCTGGCTCCTACTTGTGGCCATGGTGTTATTGTTTGCGGCGGCAGAGCAAAGGAAGACTTTGAGCTCCCCGAAGCCGCTTGCTCTTCCCACAGGGGGATGAGACGCAGGCACCGGGCCGCGGAAAAAATGCGGAGGACAAGGACGGGCTTGTGAGATAAGGCCCAGAGGGCTGGCTGCCAGTAAGACATACTGACTGAAGCAACGCGTGCCAATCACAGGCAACACCTTTCCCGTGCCATTAGGCAAGTGTTTAATACCGGGGAAGATAGCAGCTCAAGTACACCGGTCGGTGGCGACGTTCGCGTTAATAATAGATCATGTTTTGAACACAAAAGTGCCCTTCCATCTCGAAACCCAAGCGTCCCACGCGAGAAAGACAATTGGCGAAGGTGTGAGACATTTCGGTGCACCGCGAAAAAGAGCACCGTTTTTTCACGACAACAAGCAACTAAAAGTCACACTGGTGAAAACATTGGACGTGCCGTCAAAAACGAGCCGATGGGATTTTTTTTTTCTCTCTTCCGTTCCGTTCGGCCCGATGAAGCAAGCAATAAATATGCAAGCGTGTGAACCAACCTGCCGGGTGGAGGAGACTGGCCTCTACCCTGTGTGGGACCCGGGAGGGCACCTTCATGCTCGCCCGGATCTGGTAGAATCTACGTGCAAAGAAAAAAAAACAAAAAAAAAACAGTGTCAACAGCGAATGCTAGCGCCGTTATTACATTTAGAGTGCGGACCGTTTCAACTTGGCGAGAGCACGGGGTTGGCTTGAAGGAGCGTGCAGGGTAGTGAAATAAAGTACTGTGGAATGTGAACCTCCGGCTTTGATGAATAAATAATACGCGTTTTCTCTCGCAGTCACTCATGTAGTAAACCTGATCTCCTAAAGCATTGATGAGCACAGAGAGGCCGAATTAGCCTTGCACTACTGGGTTACTTTGTAGTGGTATAATATCCAGCCGTACTGTGCCATCAGGGTTAAACGCTCTGCTGCTCCCTGGTCGCGTTTCCTTCAAGACCCTTTTTCCTGTTGATAAGGTCAACACATTGGGGGAACAATCCCGGTACAAATGCCTGTCAGTGTAATGCCACAGGCTCCAAGCCAACCACGGTTTTGCACACCGCCCGACCAAAGAATATGAATACAAACAAACCTAACCAAATGGGGAGTAAACACCCTGTACACTACACGCACAATCAGGCAACATGTACAACAGTGCAAAATATTAATCGGGACAAAAAAATACCGTTACAATAAATGGGCAGGGCCAGGATTAAAACAGGAAGTGGGAAGGCAGTAGGTCTCAATATACACCAACTTATTTCCTGTGAGATTGAAGCATACCAAAGCCACATAGCTGCGACTTGGGACAATAAAATGGCTCACATCCCCAGTGAAATTGCAGCGTCAGCCCGAAAAAAGAAGAAGCCAAATGTAGTGTTTAACCTTCGCTGAATACCTGCATCCATGTTAAAACATCAGGTGAAAGTGAAGGTCAGATCTAAGAGGGAGGGCATGGTTACAAGGCACCTGGCAAATATTTGTCTTCCCATGGAGTTGGCCAGACAGTGTGCAGGATGTGTACATACAGGTTAGACAACTCTTATTGTCTTAGGGAAAGCATATCGGAATGTGTGTACTACAATCGCCAACAACTCAACATCATCCCACGCATTATCACTGAAATAGCCAAATCTCACATGCACACCATGTTGTGAACATAGAGAGCGAGGGGAGGTAAAAGAGGAGACACTGAATACTTGCCCTCTTTGGAACAGGTCCACATTGTAAAACTTGTGGAGCTCCACAGCAAACTCCACTGTGGCCTGGACTTCGCTCATCTTGGTATTATAGCCGGAGGTGCCTTATGTCATCGGGGACACACCTGTAGGCCTTTCAGGAGAAAGGACGTGTTGTGGTTAACAGATGGAATGAAAACCTTGGTTGAACACTTTTCAGTGACCTCAAGAGCATATAGCATATAGCATAGAGTGAAGTGAGTCCGTTCCCCTGTGGTAACAAGAGCTGCTATCTGATCTTGACAGATACACTGAAAATTAAAGAGATCAACATGGGGATATACACCGGTCCCGATTTCCTCCATTATAACATAACTGGCCTGAATGAGTACAAACCAATAGGAAATCGATTAATACATGTATAGGTCATCATCATTCACCTGATTCATTTTGAGGCATTACATCTGATTAGAACAATCTCGAAAACATATATATACATATAAAACATAAAAGATCCATGTGATAGCATTACACCAAATTGAAGAGTTTCTTGACGACATTGTGGTGAAACAAACTGAGTACACATATAGTCACGCACTGACTCATCAGACTAACCACAGCAGCGTCTGACAGCATACATGTTATGATTAGGACAACACTTGAAGTGGAAGACTATATACAGGCCAAGTATAACGAGCACAACTACCCCAACAAAAGCTACATTGCAGTGAAATAGACACTACACTTCATTCACAAACCATCTTCTTCGAGTGGGACTGTTACAGAACATAAGAACTGCGTTATCGACCCCGTTTGACCACAGTAGTGTAGTGTAGTAGGGCGAACGCACCAGTACGCTCAGACTGCTGAATAAATAAGGGTTGAAATGTATAGCTTCGCCCGGAAAAAGTTGACCTATTTATATTAGGTTGGCTGGAAAACTCCGAGTAGTGAATGAAGAAGTGGACTAAAAGTAAACCTCTTGAGTACACGCGTGGCCGTACGCAAACCAAGGGAATGCACTGCTGGCTTTCTCCTAATAACCAAATGAATAAACTCTAGGGTTTTAATACAACGTTTTATAACTGCTGTTACACATTTGAGCCATGGACCCTGGCTGTCAGAGAAGTCTAGTGATGGGTCTCTGACTCGCTGCTGTCCGGGCAGGTCGGGGTGAGTGGGTCCGGCCGGGACGAGGGGTGACAAATCTGGGCTCGGGTCAGGTCGACGAGGTACGGATGGACGTTAGCATACCGCACAGAACCACCCCACCGCGGTGGACGGGGACGTCCACCGGACCGTTACCGGCTGATTAAACAGCCATTGCCAAGTGGGCCCTTCACTAAACGTATATGCAAAACGCTGTAAAGAGAAGTCGGCTAACGCTACTTACCATTGCGTCGGTTAGTCACTCGGCTGCTAAACATTAGCGGGCTAGCCGACGTTAGCTCCTGCTAACACAGTCCTCCTGTCCTTTGCGCTGCGAGGCATGCGTAGTGCAATTCAACACTTTGCGGACAATTTTACACGATCACTTTGCTATTTTTGTACTTCATATCGTGACCCCCCCGTTGTGTCTTGTTTGATAGCCAGACGACTGAGCTAACTACTACTGACACAAGCTGGCGGGGCTGAGCTGCGGCTTCACTCTGTGGCTCCCCCGTCGCTCGCTCCCTGCGCACTGTTGGCGGCAGACATTTTACTGCGCAGTTGCTGCGCATCTCCACAACTTCATGTGCACCAATAGAGGACAGAGAATCTAGGCTACGTCATTTTCTATGAAATTATATGGGGTTAGATAACCTCATTACAACTGCTGAAACAACATTCCAACAAATAAGAATTCAATATTAAAAATACAAATAAATTATAAATGTATTAAATTATATACATTCGATAAAGTATTCTCAAGACAATATCCCCCATATCCAGTAAATACGTCAAAACAACAGGTTGGAGAGGTTTGATAAATGAAGCTGACATACATCCAAACCCTGCACAAAATGCATGATGTGAAGTTACCTCGAAGTTCTTAGCACCTGTGCTCATACACAGATCGTAGTCTACCCAGCCAGCCTTAACAGATTGCTGAATATTATTTTGGCATTTCCTTAAGGTGCCTACTCAGTCAGCATATTATCCAGTCAGGTGGGATAGCCTTGCTTGCCTTGCTTTTAATCTGCATCCTCTATTGAGCTCACACTGCCCACACTCAGAGCTGTATAATAATTATTGATGGAAGGCAGGATAATGGTATGCACGTTTGGCTCACAGCCCAAAGATTCTGGTTTTGAAACTCAGTGTCAACTGTTATAGGCAGAGATGCCTATAACCTCTACCAAGTTCACTGTAAATTGTTTTTGATTACGGCATCTGCTCAAAGACTAACTAGTAAGTCTGTTTAGTTTGCAGTCCAACACCAACGCCTTGATAAGTGTGGAAGAGTAGAGGTTTCTATAACACATCATCCTCATGCAGTTCTTGGTACGTGTGTTAACCATACAAGTCTCTAAGCCAAGACAGCACAAACAATTAATAAGCACTCTCTTTGACGTTACTTTGAGCATCATTCACCAGCCTATATAATTAGTATCAAAAATAACGACAGTCATTTTTGATAATCTATCATTCAAATTCATCTGTTTTCACAGTGAAAAGAGACTCAGTCAAGATGCTTTGCTGCTTCCTTGGAGAATCCTAATCCACATCAGTGGCTGTTCTCACGAGGCTGTAGGAGATACCAGCCTCAGAGATGACCAATTCCCCACTCGGAACTACAAGAGGTGAAGGATAATACCATGGAACTGCTTTAAGATAAGATCGTCCTTTATTAATCCCCCGTAGGAGAAATTCACAATATCTTCCCATATCTTCACACAGCCGGGACTCGACACCACAACCCTTCGCTCACTCATATCTACCCCTCATTTGAACACGATGTAATAATACGACCATTGTAACATATTACACATTCATTTGATTTAGTATTATTGTATTTCTATTATCAATGCCCATTTGTCACTTTTTCATTCTCTCCCTCTCTCGTTCTCTCGGCCTTGTCTCTTTTCATAATGCACTTGATGCTTGCTCAAACAATAAAACTCCAAAGGAAAAGTATTCTGGTTAATTTCTATTGCTCCGTCACACCTCCCACTCATATAAGCAAAAATATTCAATAAAGCCCTGCAGCAACCCACACGTTTCTGTTGAATGTATTAATGTCTCTCACCGTGGCCGTGTTTATTCCAGAGAGAACCTGCAGTGAACAGTGCTCAAATATCTGGAAAGATCCTGGAAATCAACTCCGTTTGACGACGGAACACACGGAACACTCTCCACCGACATCACAGAGAACGTTGGCTCAAATCAGCCACGGCAGCCGACGCCACAATGCGGTGATTGCCTGTTTTTATTGACTTAAAATAACCATTTCGTGATGTATCGCTCGCGCCTCGGACAGAGGACCATTAATGCAAAATCTGTCACTCATTCTGAGATTAGTGGGCATGTAGGAATTAGCCAAAGTTGGAGGAGAGCTCCTGAGGAATGCAAAGTTGACACACAAATTTGTTGACTCACCCCCCACCAATTGGCGGACAACAAGTCAAAGCTATAAAGGGACCCTGCCACCCAAAGGTTGACAGCAGTGTTGTATAGGAGCTTCCACTACACACCACAGGCCTTGCACCCAGCGGTGGTCCAAGCTCAGTCTACATAGAGGGGAAGGATCTCTTGTCCATCGAGCTATGAAATGTATGGATTCAAAAGGTAACTCGGTTGAATTGTTGAGTGAATGTGCCGTCTGTCAATGCCTTGATCACCACCTGCACACCGCACACTCGAATTGTACTGTTGTACTGGGTGAATAATGTCACCTTGTTTTTCTTTTTCAGGAAAATCCTCTTGTACTTATGGTTTTGCTGCTCTGTGGTCCAGCAATGTGGCTGTACAGGACTCCATTCACAAAGTAAGTAGTTTATAGTGTTGGTCAGCTATTGGCGGCTAAAGGGGATATTCCTCAGTAAATATCTGTACTTCTGCTGTATTTTCGGTTTTATGTAAAGTTATCACACTACATTGCAACTCTGAATTTGCAGGCCCAACAAAACCCCATATACCGTGTTATTGCATTATTGAAAAGTGCATATTCGTCAAAGGATCTAAACGATGTATTAATGCAGATTTAAAGTGCGCGTAATGGGGGGCCCATTATTGGCAATATTCCAACACCGAATAGCCAACTTTTTAAGCAGCATTGTCATGGAAATGGGTGCAGAAATAGGCGAAACTAGAACCGAGGCGTTAAACGGGTAACCGTGAACAATCAAAGAGGACCTAATATTTATTCAAGGCAGTCTCGCAGCTTTTTAAACACTGGAGGTTTACTCCGTCACGTCGTCAGGCGCTGATGTACACAACCCCCCCCCCCCCCCCCCCCCCCCCCCCCCCCCCCCCCCCCCCCCCCCCCCCCCCCCCCCCCCCCCCCACCCCCCCCCCACCGCCCCCCCCCCCCCCCCCCCCCCCCCCCCCCCCCCCCCCCCCCCCCCCCCCCCCCTGCCCGCCCGCCCGCCCGCCCGCCCCCCCCCGGGGCC
>OMKI01004583.1:2462-9962 GCA_900302315.1 Phycis blennoides
TGAGCACTCAGGTACTCTAATGATCTGTGTGTGTGTGTGTGTCTGTGTGTCTGTGTGTGTGTGTCTGTGTGTCTGTGTGTCTGTCTGTCTGTGTGTCTGTGTGTGTGCGCGTGCACATTTGCATTTGTGGGCGCGTGCGCATGATATTAAAATGCATCCGTGGCATAGGAGAAGTTCTCATGCTTTTTATTTTTTCCCCCCCCTCACAACCTCTATAAACATTTACTTGCATCCCTGCATGCATCAGCTGTTCCACAGCCAAAAATACAACTTTTATAATGCCTACCTCCCTCACCCACGCACCTTTTAATCCACCCCCTCCCAAGTCTCTCTCCGTCTCAGTCTCTCTCTCTTCCTCACTGCCCTTTCCATCTCATTTCCTGTCTGGCCTCCGGGAGAGTCTTACACCTCCACCTCTACCCGGGTGGAATTTGCATTTCACCTGCAGTAATTACCCGGCTGGGCTGTAAGGGAGGGTCAGCGGGGGTCCTGGAGTGGTGCTGGTGGGGGTGGGGGTGGGGGTGGGGGTGGGGGCATCTCTGAACTCACCCTCATGCATGGGGTCAAAAACGAAACAATAATAATAATAATAATAATAGATACATAAATTATCAGGGTACTCAAGAGAAGCCAAGCCTTTCAGAATGAACACACAGAGGAGTCTTGGGAGGGGAAAGATGCAGAGAGCCCGAGACGTACAAAGACGTAGACATAACGGCAGAGAGACATCGGGTCTCTCTGAGGGGCACGGTGAGACATGGAAACCGAGTGCCCCATAATGGCAGGTAGACAAAGAGGCAATGTAGAGATAGACAGAGGCAGGCTCACAGGGAGATTTATAAACACACACATTATGGACAAAGACAAAGAGAGACAGAGAGATGGATAGACTCGGGAAAGAAAGGGACAGTAACTGAAATTGCATTTGCACTATTTAGCCTATAGAGAGCACAACAACGTATGGCTCAAGAAGTTACACTAAACTCCGCACGACAGCAAAACGTGTGAAAAATATAGGTACCTTGGGTGAGGGGGTAAAGTCCAATCTCATAGGCTGGTGAGCGGCCTGAGGGTGTGGAACTCTCGACGGATTGGCTGTCGGTGAGGAAGGCGGGGCCTGGCAAGCAGCCTTCTTATTAGCAGCCGGAGACTTGCCCTTGACTGAAAAACACGGTCACAGGAGGACAGAAAAAACGAAAAACTTTATATGAGACGGCGATACTGTACACACACACTTGTTTTATACTTGTCTCCCTAGCGCAGCTTTGCTGTCGCCCACTAGTAAACGCAAGTTTGTTTTTTATTGCCACACTCAGGTTCAATGAGATTTTGACTCATTTGACAGGTAAAGAGATGGCTTCTAATTAACAAGGGAGGTGAGTGTTTTGGATTTTGAGTTCTGTCTGCAATATACCCTTCTGATGTCACCCACCCAACCGCCCTCGTATGACAAATGTAATTCGTCACCATTACCATTAGCTTCATGTCCACCAGGCTATCAATCTGACTGGCGGTCATTTATAAAAATAAAAAATACGGAAAAAAACACTCTCCGATATTTCACACTTTGGAGACACAGTATATTTTCATCTCAAGTGTACAAAAAAAAATCAACAAAGGAAAGGTGGGGGGGGGACACCCTCAGAGGTGTACTGTTACCTCGGTGCCCGGGTCGTGGGTGAGTATACACGCACCAGACCCTGCAATCTCCTCATTAATTCTTCATTAGCTCCGTCGAGAAACTTAACCATCCCAGACCTCCATGCCCTGCTCATCTCCACACACACACACACACACACACACACACACACACACACACACACACACACACACACACACACACACACACACACACACACACACACACACACACACACACACACACACGTACACACACACGTTGGTGTCAGTGAAAGAGGAAGCCGGCCGGGGTATGGGTTTACCGTTGCCGCCGGCGTTGGCGTTGGTGGCGTGCCGGGAAACGCTGCCCCTGGCTTTCTCCGGCGTAGCAGCTGCTCGCTTGGCGACGCCGGCATGGACGCTGGCAACCGGAGTGGCCCCGCGTGTGTCTGCACTAGTGTCGGCCTCTGGGAGGAGCGACACGCAGGGACAAAGGTTAATGCCGGGCTCCGTTTACACCCCTGCCCTTGACTTGTTGTGTGTGTGTGTGTGTGTGTGTGCATCAGTTTAATGATCGTATCGGTGTGAGCACAAACTCTGACTAGGCTGTAGAGCTCCCAGTAGGATAGGCTGCAGAAGGACGTTTCTGACGCCCCCTAGAGGATTGGAGTGGAATCGATGAGCCAATGATATCAAGAGTATCAGAGTGTCAGTGATGACCAGCTGTTAGAATATACCCAAATATCTCTCACTCTTACACACGCACGTACACGCACACACACGCAGACGCTCACACTCACGCACACGCGCACACGCGAACAAGTGCGTCTGTTCAAGCGCACACAGCGCCCACAACGCAGCACATTGCAGTGGGCAAGCCCGGGCAGTCACGACTGTGCAAAAGTTTCTTTCTAAAAATAATAAAATAACGAGAGGCTGCTGCCGCGTTAACGTAATGCCCGTAGCCGTGTCCGAGGCGGTGTTCCGCTGCAGTCAGCCAGTGTGGAGGGCTCTCCGTGTAATTCACTCTGCCAGCACGCAGTAATCCCCCTCATTACGGAAACATTTTCCCTCTGAGTCAACCGACCAAGGAAGTGCTGCTGCTGCTACGGAGGTGCAGTCACGGCGTGCGGAATAAAACACACACACGCCCTCGCACCGAGCAAGACGAGGTCTAAGCATACTTACGTGTGTGTGCGTGTGTGTGGGGGTGAGCGTTGTCGTGGACTAGGGGTGTGCGTCTGTGCGTGTGTGAATGAGTGGGAAAGTGGGCCGTGATATGACGCGTTGCCAGCCTGCGTTGCCAGAGGCCAGCCGTCGGCTAAATGCGGTGGTTTTAATTTTCGTTTTGTTTTTGCGTAGTGACATTCCTAAATTCCGGAAAATAATCCTCAAGCTGGCAGGATGTGGATGTGTAATTTGGCAAAAATAGAACATTAAAACTTAAGTCTCGACACGACAAAACTAAACAGCATGAGCTTGAGCGGCAGTGCTGTGCGTGCGTGCGTGCGTGCGTGTGTGTGTGTGTGTGTGTGCGTGCGTGCGTGTGTGTGTGTGTGTGTGTGTGAGCTGTAGATTAATTAGTGGGACTCTGTGGGGGTGTGACTCCGCCCATTTTATGACTGGGCCAGGTGTGGCTTCGGTCCGGCTTTTAATTAGTCAAGTGTGACGGTGTCATTAATATCAATAATAGATCCTCACACACACAGCCGTGTGTGTGTCTGCGTGTCCTCACTGTGTCAGGCTGTCCCCTACTGTACCTTAGACCGGACTCACCCTCTCTAAACTCTAAAAAGTTTCTTCTTTGACTTTGACAAGTTGTCAACTTTAGTTTTATGAAAAAAAAAAAAAAACAGGGAGGTCATATCTGTATTTGGCTTCACTGCCAGCGCATATATTACAGTTTATAAGGCTACGAGCTAGAGTGCTGGTAAGCTGAAATAATGGCAGAGCATTAGAAAAAAATATATATAAAAAAGTAGTGAAAAAACCATGGAGAGAGGGTAATTACTGGGTACTTGCACACAATGGGAGCATGACAGTTGAAAGTGGACCAATACAGACATCCAAGCAGTCCAACAGACCGAGTGGCACATGCTATGCTTTAGATGGATATGGGGGGTGAAATACCTGTATTCAGCTGTGCGTGGGCTGCCGCCCCTTCACAGTGGGCCGCGGGAGGGTTGCCCAAGCCTGGCTTGGCGAGAGGTGGAGGGACACAGAGCCTCTGATCTCCTTCCCACGCGGGTCCGGGAACCGCAGGCTGACCGTGTTCAGTCTTTCGCGCTCCACATCCGTCATTGCGGGGCCACTGGTTCCCGTTAACCTGCCGCACCGCAGGGCCCCTCCTTCTTCTGTCCACACCCCTGACCTGGCCCCGAGCGGGGGGCTTCTCGTTATGGGGCTGGAGCGCGGGGAAGTCGGCCAGTAGGTCGTACGCAGCCTGCTGATGCGGAGCCTTGGACGACTGCGGTGTCGGTGCTTTGCCCTGGACCGGAGCCTTCAGCAGGCACCAGACAGGGGTGCTGGCAGTGATGTTGAACGCCGCAGGAACACGGGGCTGGTCAAGGGGGTTGAGGGGAAAGGGCGTCGCTTGGCTGTCGGGAATCACCTCCCGAGCCAAAGCAGCCATGGATGCAGGAGGAGACCCAGCCGTCGGGTTTTTGGCGAGCGGTGGAACTTCCCTGTGTCTTTGAAGAACTAGGGAATCCCTCTCATGGCTAGAGCTCACCTCGAAAGGTGGGAATGGTTTGCTGGCCTCGCCCACTACGGGCAGGACAGCGGACGGCGGTGCTGGAAGAGCGAGGGAGACGCCCGTTTCGGCGGCCACAGGCGAACACTCGGCTAGGACCGGCTCGCTGGCCTCTGGGTTGAGTGGCCGACAAGGGAGATCTAGGTCCCAGTTGGAACTATAGCACAGGGTGGGCTTCTGCTGAGGCCCCGAGGCTTCACAGTGACACTGCCCGCTGCCGAAGGTGGGAGTCGCCACGTCTTCTTCATCGCTACTGTCGGTGGCCGAGGTACGCTGGTCGGGGAGTGCCCGGGAATCGCCGTCGCTATCACTGCTGCAAGAGACGCTGGCGGCGTCTGAAACGCTTTCACTGTGACAGGTGCGAGGGGTCCTGTAGGAAGTACGACCGCGGGCGTCCTCCTGGTCTGCCCGGCGGGGGTCGTGACCTTTGTCCACGGGCGGGGCGCGCTGGCTCCTCCCAGACGTTGTGGGGATCACAGGGCAGAGTGGCTGATCCTTTGGGAGGAACGCAGGGTGAAGAGGCCTCCCTGGGGTGAAGGGACGCAACGGGATGACGGACTCGGTGGAGCTGGGCTGGTTCCTGCCATCCGCACAAATCTGCTGTTTAACCCCCTTGAGCAGAATCCCAGCGCTCCAGCTTGTCTCCTTGACGCGGCGGGCCTGGTGTGATGGAATGCAAAGCAGGCGGAGGGTGGAGCTACAGAGACCAGGCTCGGTGTGTTTTGTACAACTGCCAAATTCGAGGGTGGACTCACCGTACAAGCATCATAGAAGACTTTTTTAAATGTATTAGTATTTACTGTTGTACACTGGACAAGAGAAACTTTATATAATGTCATATCTTTGAGCTTACCGGGATCTCTATTCTCCCCAGGTCATGTTGACATCCCTCTGGCGCCTCGCTTTGGTCCCAGAGATAAGGACAAGGATGGATTAACTCCTTGCTCTCATACAGGTCCTCAAACCTTTGGTGAACCATGGACAACAACTCATCTGCTTCCTTCGGTCCCATCTTGACCCTGTGGAGAGAGGTGAACACACATTTGCGTGTTGCATTGCCTGTTTTTCATTTAAAATCAAATGGTCAGGACTGCTTCTTATTGTGTAAGATAACATCGTCACCATCATCACCACAAAGCCAAGAGACTTTTCCCATCTCTTAATTGTTCTACTGTCACAGAAACGAAAAAAGGGTACGGTCATATTTTTCCGATCAGTTTAACCGAACGTCACGCTAGACACAGCATTGGTCGTATAAAGTAAGCCCTCTTTTACTCTTACTTCTGGCAGGGCACAAAGGGCAGAGGCCTGGGAGGAGTTTATGACTTTTTAATGTGGCTCAATCTCCTGCCGACCGGTCTGTTGAGCCAGGCCCCTGAACAGACAACCAAAGTTGCACACAGAACCATGACTGGCCGGTAAGCAGATGGTGTGTATTAACTTTGCGCGTGCGCGCGTGTGTGCGTGTGTGTGTGTGTGTCTCAAAAAGTTCTGCCTGATCGCCTTAAGCCCATGGAAATAAGCGCACCTGTTAAATTCAAACATGTACCTTCACTATAATAATGACATACTATTTAGTACTATTTACTCAATTAGCAGACGATTTCCGCCAAAGCAATATATTCAGATACGGATTTGTCCTCTAGCATACTGCATACCTAACCCCCATCTCTGAAGTCACTGTAAATCTGCTTTGGAGAAAAGCATCTGCTTTACGCAATAGTTACTCAACAGTAACCAAAACGTATATCATACAGACAAATATTACGTTAAATCAATGATAAATATTAAGTCAATCACAACCCATTAGTGGTTTAACAAGACACAAGGTTGCCCCACCACCACATGTACAGTCAGTTAGCTACAGTTAGCTACAGTAGCTACATAACGCACCGTCCTTTCAGGTCATCTGCATCTACGGTACAGCCTCCGCTGCGGGGCGGCGTCCCGCGAGGCCGCTGATCTCCGGTGACCTCGGCCTCCCTCGTCGCGGTGTCGGTGCGCGGCGCAGCGGTGCGTTGCGTGTTCTTCCATGTTGTCTGACAAACGCGGTCAAAGTCGTCCTCCGGTACGTTTGGGTGAATCCAAGTAGAGCGTGGAAAGGGTACGGCTGCGGCCCATGTTAGCTTCGGCGCCGGCCGTGGTCGAAAAGGATCTGCTCTCATCATGTTTGCTCCCAGGCAAAACACAAGTGTGTGCAAAGTGTGCGACTTTGGGTCAGTCTGGTAGTGTTTTAATGCTGGATTTGGCTTGTTTCGTTTTGAAAGTAAACATGATAACGAGGCTATGTCTGAGCTGCCATAGAAACGACGAGTCGCATTCCCAGTTCCATTTGAGCTGGACAGACAGAAGGGCTACAGTTGAAAGCCACAGTTTCTTCGGCTTTCTTTTGTCAAATGAATCAGTGAAATAATATCAGACACAGGCCTACTTGTTCATGAAAGTTTGACTGACATTTTGAAATACATGGCATTTCAAATTTCAATATGTCTTCCCCTTCACAAGATGAATTTACCAGAAGTTGCTCATTCCCAGCAAACAGAATGTCAGTCTACGTCTGCATGTTGGGTTACGTCTATACGCCGCACAAACCATGTGCAACCATCCTGGCTCTGGCGAAAACATGTGTTACTACCAGTGCTTTGATGGTACAAAACCATTAGTGGAATCTCAAGCTGCTTCTTGCTTTTGGAATATGTATTTATCAATTCACATATGCATTTTCCGATACATTTATAGACATGTCCTTCAAACCTAATACCGATAATTCTGTAGATTGACAGTATATCCCATTCACGTCCCATTCAGTATATCCCATTCACATTCTGTCAATCCAATCCAACAGATAATTCCGTAGATTCACAAGACATTCTCTGTACCATTCATGAGCACTTCCTTCAATCCTAATGTAGAAATGTCTACTTAGAGCAGACAATAAAACAATTACTTTGGATTCGCCTAAGAAAATTACCTAAAATAATTGCTGTTTTTTGTTGATGACAAAGTAATATCTTGCTTTGAATCCACTGAACAAACAAACATTTCACATTACCTACATTATTTTTTTTACTTTTGAATACCCAAATATGGGGCACTTTCAATCAAGATTACACTTTAAATCTACCCAT
>OMKI01004596.1:0-14718 GCA_900302315.1 Phycis blennoides
CTCCCAAGAGGAGGACCGGGCGGTCCAAATGCCCCTCCTCCTCCCCGAGGGTGACGAGGCCATAGCCATGTGGGATGACAACGGAGACCCCGTGTAGGCCTCTTCCCCTAAAAAGGGGGGGGGGGCGACTCACGGTCTTTACTATGCCATCGCTGTACCGCTGTTCCCCCACCAGTGAGGGCGCCCAATAAAATGGGGCCCAGGATGCTCAAGTCGACATCCTCCCATGAGCCCTCCTGGTTGGAAACGACCCCCTCCCCGCTCGCTTTTATAGACAATAAGTGAATGTTACGAACCCGCACTCAACGCTCCACTCTTGTTTTCTGCAACTGTCCTGTCACTGTATACCTGTATGCTTGCCCAGGCCCTGAGAACGAATGTGCCCCGCTATTGGGGTTGACCAGGTTTCGCCTTCCCTTAAGGAGGGTTTTCCTGTCCATCTCATCCTGAAATTTTTATGAGTAGAACGACAGTCCAATGTATTTTCCCATGTATCATGAGAAGTGCTCATAGAGCACTTGAGAGGGATTGTTGTGAAAATAAATAGCTCCCCCAAGAAAAGGGTGGCTTGAAACAGCAAAGAAAGGCAAGAGACAAGACAAGACAGGTGACCAAGGCCAGATGACCGAAGCTCGAAACTTAAAACAAGAAGATAACCAGTACCACCGTTTCCCGGTGCCCGTGTGTAGTGGAAAGTTCCACTGGGTGGGGAAGAGATATAAAAGCTTTGCTCTCACCGAAGTGTGGGTACTAGTCTCCTGTCCTCCCTTAAGGAGGAACTCAGCGCTGAGGAGCTAGTACCCTCAGGTGTATCAGACCTCCCAAAAGTTTATTGATTGGAACCTGTAGAATAAATACTCGGACTGCTTACAAGTCTCCGTTCTCATAATTTGCCGCAAACTCCTCACCTTAACATAGATCCACCCGCTTTTAATAAACAACACAAACCCCTGTCAGAGCTTATATCTTATATCTGTGTCTACTTTTCTTCCACAGGCTTCCACAGGAACTTGCCAGCCCATGTTTAGTCCTGAACACGGAATAAATTGATAATTTGAGAATGACTCAAATAATTTGTTAACATACGGACTGCCTACTTGTTTTAGGCTAACTTTTGCATCTGTTAACTGCCTGTGAGTGCCCCTTCCTCAAGTCGGTCATAGTGCTATGAAATGTCAGTCATTTGCTGACATGATTGTCAAAGTATAGAGAGCCACTGTTGCTGTCCTCAGGACCACAGCAGACTTGCTTGCTTAGAAATGCCTAATGGACTGATTATTAAAAGCACTTTGTTTCTCAATGTTGAGCATCTAGACTGGTAAAAATCACCAATATTAATAATGTATCTTTGACGATGTTACGTGTTGTTTGTATATTTTCTAACCAGGTAATTAGTGTATATTACTCACAATCCAGACTGACGTGACTATACCATCTGTGACATGTTATATCACAAAAAAGTATGTTGTCAAGAAAATACAATAATATCGATACAGTCCATACGTGTATTGTTACGAGATCAGCGCTATATTCTTCAGCTGAGAGTGTCACGTGATTAGGGCGGAAACTGACTCATATAGTCCACGCTGATTCTCCCGCGAACGCAGCCATTTACTCTTTCTCTCTTCGCTGCAACGCCGGGTAAGCGAGCATCGGTGCTTTATGGTATATCTTGTAATCCAGGTGGAACTAATTTATACGGCGGATTTAGATCAAAGCAAGGTTTGAGACGGAATCGTACAGTAATGCTTACCTCGGGGAAATTTCCAACAGATCCATGTTAGCTGCCCCCTAAACACGCTAGCTTAGATAAAGGAATGGCTCCCATGCTGTTGGAGCTAACTGTTAGCAAGTACAGGTCTACTTCACTACTTGGTCGTTTGTGGGGCATATTTGTCATTGGTATTAACGTGATCGCAGTCCACGAAAAAAAATGCGCAGCTTGGTGTTTTTCTAAAGAGTCAATAACGTGAACATGTTCAATCGATTCGTAACTTCAGAAAAGTCCGCTCGCGCGCTGTGTCGCGTATTCAGTTTGTAGCATTAGGCTAAAGCTAGCTAGCAAGTAAACTATACTCGTTGGTTTAACCATGTTTTAAAGTGTTCCTATTGCGTTTGTAAGTACCATATCCTATATTTTGTGATGGTGGGATTTATAGTTGTTTTGAAACAAAGCGTTCCCGAAGAACTTTAAACGATGACGCAAGGTGGCAATTTGGCTACCATAGAAAATGCTAGAATGGACTATAATGAACGACTGGTTAGCCGTGCCGCCCAAACTGTAGATTGACATCCATTTGTGCGAGGCGTGCATCTACTTTCAGCGTATCTGTTGGACAGCTAATATTTGCTATCAAGTCGAATTTAGATTAATAAGCTGAATGTGTCGCCGAATGATGTCGCATATGATGGCATGCTGCTAACGACCCTTATTTATTTCAAACAGACCACAGGAAGAATACACAATGGCAGCATTGGCGCCGCAGTTCAAGGTAAGTGAGCTCATTTATGGCGAGTGTCATCCGTTGATCCGTCCAGTCTTTATTGGAAAATGTGGTGTGCCGGTCTTGCTAAGCTAACCAGGTGTAGAACCAGCACCAGCCAGTATAAGCCGCCCTGACCGCTGTTTCTCTCTTTTAGCTGGTGTTGGTTGGTGATGGAGGAACGGGGAAGACTACTTTTGTCAAACGCCATTTAACAGGAGAATTCGAGAAGAAATATGTTGGTGAGTAATATCCTGGAATACATTTTACACGGAAAGACCACCACACTATTAACACGTACTTACGAGTCGAATGGAATGCTAGTTACCCACGTCGAATGCGTAATCGTTGTTGGTAACAAATCCTGCCCCATTTCTGGGATGCATGTGCACTAGAAATTCGGAGTAAACCAAAGTAAAACATCAGAAATGGACCAATAGTGGCCATTGATGGAAATCGGCCTTAATTGGATTCCCAGATTGTGAATGTCAAATATATTACGGCAAAAACGTTTTATCACATTTGACATACAACTGGGAAAAGTTATGTATCTGACCTTTTTATCCCATCCAGCCACTCTTGGAGTAGAGGTGCACCCTCTTACGTTTCACACCAGCAGAGGGCAAATTAACTACAATGTGTGGGACACGGCAGGACAGGAGAAATTTGGCGGACTCAGAGACGGCTATTACATCCAAGGTACGTAATTGGTTATTAATATGCTAGCAACGGACTCGATTGAGCCTTTTTATACAAAACATTAGGTTTTAACGTCTTTTAAATTTGCTCTCCCTTAGCTCAGTGTGCCATCATCATGTTTGATGTCACCTCTCGAGTAACCTATAAGAACGTTCCCAACTGGCATCGTGATCTGGTGCGCGTCTGTGAGAACATTCCCATAGTCCTCTGCGGAAACAAGGTGGACATCAAGGACAGGAAAGTCAAAGCGAAGAGCATTGTATTTCACCGCAAGAAGAATCTGCAGGTAACATTAATAAGTCTTGTGGCATAACCGCATTTACATGAATGATGTATTCCCTTGCCTGGATAATGGCCGTGTCAAAGAATAATTTATCTTGTGTCCAATGTCTTTGCAGTACTACGACATCTCAGCCAAGAGCAACTATAACTTTGAGAAGCCCTTCCTGTGGCTAGCAAGGAAGCTGGTTGGTGACCCAAACCTGGAGTTTGTAGAGATGCCGGCCCTTGCTCCCCCAGAGGTCCAGATGGACCCAAATCTTGCTGCGCAGTATGAGGACGAACTAAGAGTAAGTGCTTTCCCCTTTGATACTTGCATCTTTGTGACCCTGGGGTATCTTCATGCACCTTTTTGGAATACCCCAGGAAAAAAATGCATGATTGCAAAGTTAAAGGCACAACTCTTCAGTTGTCATCATATAGATCTAGTATATCTGATTTTCATAGTTGAATCTGGTTGTCCTCGGTTTATACTTGGACACAATGTACTTTTTCATGCTGTTGTTGCATAAAAACAATTCTTCTCCAGACTGCATCCAATACAGCTCTCCCAGATGACGATGAGGAACTTTAACCTGTTACCGAACACCCATCCCATGCCCCTCTCGTCGCCTTTGGACCCTTTTACTGTAAAACCCTGTTGCAGATTTATTTTTTATTTGAACATTTTTGTGTTAAAACAAGACAAATTGCTGGAGAAGTTGTGATTACATTTTCATGGTACAAGACAGCCACCTTAGTGGTGTTGGCATGGAAAGGTGCCACTCATCTTCAAGCACCCTCTCACCGATTTTAGCCAGCTTAGTCAACGCTGTTGTATTTCCCCACTGGACGCACTATGGAAAACCTTTGAATAAAAAACATTCACAATATACAATGGCAGACTTGTTTGTATTTTCCCATTTGAATGCTATAGATATGAGCTCTAGTCCAGAAAACAAAATGGTTGGTTTCCCTTCACTGTTTACCCGTACTTAGACCTATGCTTCAGTTTTTCCACCAATGTGGGGTCAACCTTTTTCAGACCATAGGACACTCTAGATTATAGTTTCTAAGTCTGGCCTATAATTGTTCAGCTATTTACAGAATCTTTTGCTTGTCTGTGCCAACATGTACATCATGATGATCATACTACCTTTTACAACTCAATTGTAATGTATGTGACAACAGAACATTTCACCTTTCAAATCAAGAGTGATTGCATATGAATCGTCATTTCCCTTTGCCGCATATTAAAGTGGAATATTAAGGCAAAGTAAACCGTGTCAATTAATCATTTTGACGCAGCCATGTTAAAATGTCATTCTATAGGTATATACAACACAAACATGCAAGTAGTGCAGAACATGTCTGCATGATAAATGGGTGAAAGACCTGTAAACAATGGTAGCTTTTCGCTTGTAGGCCTACCTCTGGACTTTTTTTTTTTTTTTTTTTCAGATAATTTCGACATTAAAACCGCGGAAGTTTAATGTTTTTTTTTTTTTTTTGCTATACCTACGGCTCTGCATCCCAGGTCTTGATGGGTACACCCATCAATATAATGGTAAACACACATGTCCAACACGGTGCAAGTAACCGCTGCATCCAGCCACACGGTGTCACTCATGTCGAATGCAGTAATTATGTTATGTTTCAGTGTTCACACCTTAACTAAACATTGCGTCGTTAACTTTTGAGATTAAATGGACCTATTCAATAACAGCATACGCATGTATCAATCGTCTTATCTCTTCTGACTTGGCTGGGAAGCTGAAAACATCAGTAGGTCGGTCACTGGCCGTAACGCCTCATCACTTCGGCGTCGAGCGAGCAGATCCCGACCTGTTCGAACGGTTCTAATAAGTGACGCATGCGCCCACGTGTCAGTAAACGCAACGAGTGGATCGATAGTTCAATTCGTGCCCTATCGATCTGTGTCTATTTGCCCAACACATTCACTGGACCAATAGCGTAACCCCTATGAAACAACATTAAGGGGGAAGAGAAATAAGCACCAATGTCTCCTTTAATAAATACAATCAACATGGCTGAAGAATTGAGGCAGACTCACTGGACCTTGGGGCAGGTGCACGTTTCTTCCTGGCTGGCCCAGGGAGTGGCTACATGCAAGGGGCCTCCCCACGCATGCGTGAGCTAGAAAGTGCGTTTTAGAATGATTACTTTGGGCCAACAGAGAGGGAGATTATGCTGCTGAACACAACTGCTGTTTTAATCCCCCGGGCGATGAGATTTAGCAGAAACCACAGGCTTTAACCTCAGCAGCCATATTGTATGGAAAATTGACAGAAATATTTTTTGCCGGATAACGTCCTCTTCAAAAGACTACCGTGTCAAGACTTGGAAAGTTGATTTTTCACTGGCGGTGAGATACAACTGGACAGCTAGCTCGTCAGCTGGCTGAAAAACTCAGATTTACGGTACTTTATTTAGGGCCTGTTTTCAAGTTTCAGAGTGCTAGCTGCCCGACAAGATGAAGGACCGATTGGAGCAACTCAAAGCGGTAAGACTTACCTGAAGGCAACAATTTTTCCAATGTCATGGACTGGTTTGATGTTGTCTCACTGCACTCCTGACACTAACGGGGTTTCTCCACCTGCCAAGTGAAACGGGCTCAATGGAAACAGCCTTTGAACTCATAGCAGTAAATGTCAGAACATTCAAACATTTTAGCCTGCGTCAATACACATTTAATGCAGTGTATGGCAGCGGTTACTACTCATGAACTTTAAAGTTTAAGAATTCAGTGCGGATTTCATTTGTGTTTTGTTTGTTTTTGCTTGTTTTGATCTTAACTATAGCTGAATTGTTGGTTGTTTCGCTTGTGCTATTTTGTTTTCCTTTTTATCAGTCACGATTGTGTTTATTCCCCGGTCTTGCTGATATTTACTTAAAGTGCTTCAAACTATTGACTGTAGCTACATTTACATGCGGATGGGTCAGGGTGAGTTGTACTGGTCGGCTGAAGAACCACCCAGTCACCTGTAACTCAGCCTGATAATATATTCTGATGCCGCTAGAAGAACAACATGCAAAGTATATCCATCAAGTATATCGGCGGCGGGGCAGGTTGCTGGTTTTTTATTTTAATGAACACTGTCGTCAAGACGTGATATAGATGGCTAACTACAAAAAGCAGCTTCCTTTTAAAATCCATAATAGTAGTCTGCGCCTTGAATGTGTTGCCATGGCCACCTGCGACTGTTGGCTAAATATTTGCTGTGTTCAAGTCATGGAAGTTTGTGTATCTGCAGGCAATGGTGTCCCACCTAGTTCGTATCGTTTACATACTTTAGTAAAATAAATTGGCTATGTTGTCACCGTTTAAGGTGAATGCTTAAAAAAAAGTTACTAGTTAGATTTTCTTTTCTTTTTTTTAAACCCTCTGTGTTACCTTTCACTAGCTATTCTACCTCTCATTAACTCGTCACTCAAATAATCCGTGCGTGTCAGATGGCATCATGTGGGAGTGTTGTAAGGAAAGAGGAGCAACAGGAAACTCCAGGTAATAGTTTAGCCTGGAGCTACTGTGTACTTCAGTAACTTCATTGTCTTGGAATAAATCGACTGCGCCAAAAAGCAAACCAAGGGTGATGTACATTTCCTGCCCAAATAGGGCTTCCATTGTCTAATGGGACAATAGCATGTTATCATAAAGATGGCTTAACATATCAACACTGAATATATAACTATAGCGTCATCATTATAAGTAGTATCGGATCGTCTTCTGTGTGACTTTAAACCTCGAATGAACGTAGCACACTGGAGCACAGCAGAAGCCAGGAGATGGATGAGACGGAGAAGTGTAACCATTAATGCATCAGACATCATTGCCCTGATCTTCTCCTGCCCTTCCTTATTTTCCTCCCATCTGTCTGTGCACCGGCAGCCTCCCATCTGTCTCTGGTTTTGTATATCTGCCCTGCTGGTCAGTATTTGATGTCCCGAACCAGCCACAGTACTGGAATACTTTTCTATTGATGGTTACCATTGCTACTCTTTTATGATGTGGGAGGAGTCAGAGGTCATGGTTGGTGTCTTTGCTCTAAGGCACTCCCAGGTTCACCAGTTTTTTTTAGGGCTGTTGACCAGACCCCATGTTAAAATTGTGTCTAGTTTCTGCCCGGAACTGCTCTGTAACATGGGGATTTAAATTGTGTTAAGCCACGACAATATTGCATCCAATAGGAAGTCTGCACGTGAGATGCGCTGGGGCCAGATTAAGCAACATATTGTAAAGCTTCAGTCTAGTCTAATGTGGTCACACGCTACAGTTTAATTATTGATCTATTGATTTTGTGTGAATGTTCGGTGATGGATCCTATATAGCCAGTGGGCAAAGATGAGAAAAAATATATGCTGATCACTTGATGCATTTTCATTTCATTTTCATTGATTTCAGTGAATCACAAAATCTAGATATAAATCCAGGATACACATTTTTGTATTTAATTAATTTTAATTAATAATTACATTTTTGTGTTTAACATTATGTTTATACAATATGTGTTTGTTTCTTTTGAGGGTTATGAGTATTATGTGAGTTTTAAATGGGTAAACGATCTTGAACGACGAGTAATTTATGTTTCTATCTTGATCCTTACATTTATGTCAAACACATCATTGTGACATACAACATAATTTTAACCAGATTGTTTTATTTTTAATTGTATATATCTTTACCATATAAAGTAATCTTTTCAATCACTTTATATTAGAAATCTATTAGAGCACTATACATTAGAAAGACCCATTAAGCAACATGTATAATACAGAAAGTACTGTAGAAACCATCTTTAATAAACCAATAAACATACTGTTGAAATTAGCTTGGTTGCTGCAGAATTTCATAGTATTTTAGTCTACTTTGGGACTATTGCAAGACTACTTCTAAATATGAGTCCTTCAAGTGTAAGACAAATACAAAAATACTCTACACAGTCAGTATATTTATTGACTGCTAATATTAGAACTATATGGTATAGGTAAATATGACAATAAACTGAATATGAATTAAAACGATACAGAAAGAGCAAAGTTATGAAATGTAAAATATAAATAATCAATTCTATATACGACAGCTTTGCATTATGTATCAATAACTGATCCATCGTGTAACATTGGACCTGTATTACTGCATCCTTGCTTCAGGGTTCAAAGCCAAAATATCAAGGCAAGTATAAACTCCCAGTGTATTGTGTAAATATGGGGTGAACAAGCAATGTTGTATGTAAATGGTTACTGGAAGTCCCTGAGCTACTTTAATGCCTATCCCAAACTAATGGAACACACCATCACACCTAAACCAAAGAAGCCCAACTGAACAAATTTGAGAACCTTAGTATTTTCTTGGAGAACATTTGGCCAATATGAACATGGGGTTTGAAAATGAAAGAGAGTTTACTTTTGGTTTTTTTGGGAGGCTGCATGCCTATAAAGAGTTGGGATAATAGAAGTATGGCTTGTCTCATAACGAAGATGAAATGCTAAACTTTATGCTGCCAACACAACAATGCTCTACGCTGCCCTCAACAATGTCCATAACACAAAAATGGGAAGCGTACATAGAAATTCCTACCCAAATCATGACTAGCCAAGGTAGCCAAATGTAGCTACTTGAACGAGCATCAGTAATACAAGCGTGATTGTTTTTACAAACCCAGTACTAGGCCACGCCTCCCAGCACAATGGTTGGACAATTGACTGCCTTCTTGACCCCCAATAGGATGGACAGTAAAACATGATGTTTCTTCCGTTGTATAATTTGAGGAAACATCAGGTTTAACTGCTGAATACTATATGTCATCGTACATTTACATATAGATAAATACAACTACAAATATGTGGAATGTAGAAGGGTGGTGGAATCCCCCCCCTTAAGTATATTTCATATTAATACAAAACTCAGCGAGTCGAGATACTGTAACCTGGTAGTTAATAAGCCTCTTGTTTTGACAGTACAATGAGATTAGTGTGTAACTTATTTTATTTTATGTTTTTGTTCATTTGTCAGGGCCAATGCAAAGAGCATTATAACAATTAAAAGCATGAAACGGTGGTCTTGCATACACCATAAGCTAATTTGCGACCCCTGTCCCTGGTTAGGCCTTTCTTCATTAACAGGAAGGTATTTATACGACACGACTCTCGGTACGTAACCACATCACCATCACCATGTGGTCAAATTTGTAGTTTTCCTTTGTTCAGTTTGTTCAGTGAGAGGTGACCTAAATATTTATGCTTCTGAATGCATTGCTGTTTACGAGGCCTCACTGTCGAAGGTTTAGTTGGTGACCGACTTGAGTTAAAGTGCCCTCCGTTTGCTAATTGTTACTGTCAGCATTCACGTGTATGCTGTCTGCTATTTAGGTGGTGAAAGCAAGACTTTGTGTGTGTGTCTGTGTGTGTGTGTGTGTTTTTTTTTTTATTGTCCGTGTCATTTTTGCTGAATGAGGGACATGGGAAGGAAATGGCTGCCTTGTCTTATCTCACTGTTGCAGAACGTGTGCGGTAGCGGGTTTTAAAGAACCAACTGCCACTTTACCTTTGTGTCGAGTGATTCAGGTAGAAATGGCTCGCTGTGACCAGCCATTTTCAAACGTGTGGATTGGCGTGAATTCGCAACACATTTCCATTTTGCTACACATGCTGGCTCGAACATTAATCTGGGCCGTGTTTGCAATTCAAATGTGTGAAAAGGGAGTCAGTAAAATCAGTGAAGTCAGCCTGTGTGAATAAGAACCTTTCATGTTTTTCAGTCTTTTGTAAAATTTTAATTGGCATGCTATATGTGATATAGGCCTATGTACATGTGTGTATTTTAATATATATATATATATATTATTTGCATTTATATTTTTATAGGATCAATGTTAATTACAGCCTGTTTGACTCTACTCTGACAGTTCTATGGGAAATGATGAATCACAATAGTAGATACTATGACTGATCATTTGGCAGTTGGTGGCTCTTTTTTATTTTTTTATTTGCAGATATAATTTTAGGTTTATTTATAACACAGATTACAATGGGGACAGTGTATTGGTTCCATATCTGATTTGTTCAGGACAAGCTGTTGAGGAAAGTCAAGAGTTTATTGCTCTTAACAACCACTCTCTACTACAGCTGGGTTTTACACGTTGCTCTTTTTAGCCTTTTTAGTCTTTCCCGGCCACCTTCAGTATTTATTTATTTATCTGACATTTCCCACCCATGTGTTTGTGTCGTGTCCTGTTGGTGATCTTGGTTGAAGGCGGGCTGGGTTCCTTCCTGGTATGCTGGAGGCAGTGGTGTTCCTGTCACTGTGTAGTCCCTTTTCCTCAGCCCAAGCAGCTATAGGGAGCCAGTGTTTACCCAAGTGTATCCTGTGACCTGCTGACGTGTAGTGGGCGGCAGAAATGTTCTCCCAACCGATTAGGCCGGGGGGGGGCGGGGGGAGGGGGAGAAAGGCGTCTCGTGTGGACGTGATATCTAAAGGGTAAATGTATCTGGGCATTTAATGCTCATTTCATAAAGCGGAGACGGCCATCTACAACACTTGAGTTTAAAAAAAACAAAAAAAACAAACACTCAAACAAAGCGGCCCAGACACTACTCATTGAGCTTGTGGCGACTTTCATTTTCTATTCGTTTCTATTTTTGTTGCGTTTGTGTCGCTATCTCAACGGGATGTGTTTTTCAACGTGCTGGTTTATTTTCTCCTTTTCATTTTGGTTTTAATTCTTTTTCATTTAAACTTCATGCGGCGGTCAAGCGAACACACAGCCACTGTGCTCCTCCTGCGAAGAGCCACACTTGGGAGATACCTGGAGCGGCCGGCTGCTCTGCACATGGCTTGCTTTTCCTATTTACCTATATGGAAAATACCCGTGTAGGTGGCACATGGTTTCAGCTCTCTTTTCCTTTTGTTTCCCCCTCTTCCTCCCTCAAGACATGTGACCATGATGACGATGAAGTGGAGATCGCTATGGACAACGCAGCGTTCATGGATGACTTCTTCTGTCAGGTGTGTGTGTGCGCGTGTGTTGTTGCATTTTCGCGTGCATTGGTTTGTTAGCCTGACTCAACCCTTGGGTGTTGTTGGCGTTTGCGTGTATTTCAGTGTGCTTCTTTTGTGTGGCTTGGCTGTACAGATTGAGGACATCAGGAACAGTATTGATAAGATCGACGACAACGTGGCTGAGGTCAGGAAGCTCTACTCGGTCATCCTGTCTGCTCCCACGTCTGACCAGAGTATGATCACCTGCTCCACAGCACCTTCTCACCCTACTGTTTGAAAAGGACTTGTTTCTATTAACTGTTGTAGAGGGCTTCTACGTGGCCACGCCATCATCCAAAATTAGCTGATGATTGAGGAGGATGATGAATGACAATTGATGTGCTTTGACCTTGCTGCAGCTAAATCCTTCAAATGTTTTGGTATCATTTTGTATTTCAACAGGGGATTTTTAGACCAGACACATTTTACAGCCAGCATTTAGAGTGATAAGCCATTTCAAGCTGCTTTTTTTCCCAACAGCTATGAAATGGCTATTCAGACCCACACCTGGTGGTAGAGCAGGGGCTGTTTAATCAAACTGAACATTACAACACAACTTTTGCCAGGGAGGATGTCACATTTATAGCTACAGGTATGTTCTATGAGTTCCCCTAAAGCCAGAGATAACTAGGTGCTGTCTGTCCTACCACAGAAACACAGGATGACTTGGAGGCCATCACCAATGACATCAAGAAGATGGCCAACAATGCCAGAAACAAGCTCAAGAGTGAGAGACACACACACACACACACACACACACACACACTGCATTGTGTCACTTGTTTTGAAATATGATTATGCTCATGTTTCTTTCAGCCATCGAGAGGAACCTGGAGGCAGACGAGCAGGAGAGAGTGTCTGCAGACATGCGAATACGCAAATCACAGGTACAGACCTCAATGAGCTTGGACCTCACACAACAATAACTTGTACATTTCACAACATAATCATTTTGTCTTTTGTGTTTCTCACAGTGACACTGGGTTGGGGGGGGAGACTGATTTACTAATTTTAAAAATGGATTATGTAGATGATCTTTGCTTGAGTATCAGTGCAAAGTAGGTGACCATCGTGCAGACATAATGTAGCATTGAACGTAGAAAGGATAAAGGGGGCATTTAGCAGACGCTTTTGTCCAAAGCGACTTGCAATCAGTACATTTGTGGGGTTCAACATGTGGACAGTCGGAGGAGGGGGGGATTGAACCGCCGACCCTACGGTTAGTGGACGACCCGCTCTGTCCACCCGCTCTACCCACTGAGCTACTGCCGCCCCATGTAGATTTAGTTTGCAATTCAGGCAATAGTGATTAAAGTCAGAGCAATTTCATTCTTTCCATGCGTAACCCTTGGTATCGCTGTGTCCTCCCAGCATGCCGTGCTCTCCAGGAAGTTTGTGGAAGTCATGACCAAGTACAATGAGGCCCAGGTGGACTTCAGGGAGAGGAGCAAAGGACGCATCCAGAGGCAGCTGGAGATCAGTGAGATGCACAGCCTAAACACGACACTAACCAGTAGAAAAATATCATTTTTTTTTTTTTTATACTGATTATTATTTTTATTTTGTTTTTACTTGCAGCCGGCAAAGCCACCACAGATGATGAGCTAGAGGAGATGCTGGAGAGTGGAAATGCTGCCGTATTCACCGCAGGGGTACGCTTGTGGCTGCCTGCCTGGCACATTGATTTGAGGGCATTTAAAATGTTAAATACTACTGTTATTTCTCCTTGTATGGAATATATGTTTGACATTTATATTCCTTGTATGGAATGTATTTTTGACACTTGATTTTTGATCATTCAAATTGTATGCTCCACTCTGCAGATTGTGGACTCTGGGATCTCAAAGCAGGCCCTGAACGAGATCGAAGCCAGGCACAAAGACATTGTGCGTTTGGAGAGCAGCATCAAGGAGCTCCATGACATGTTTGTGGACATTGCCATGCTGGTGGAGAGCCAGGTACACTCATTTCACTCTGTCCATCCAGCCATCGGCTATTATGCCTGGGCCTTGTATTTAGAACTGCACTTGGAGGTCTGCCTTGACTCATAGGCTCTGAACTATGATCAATCCCCCTGCTTAACCCTGCTGCACAGATGGCCTTGAGATCAAACTAATGTCTAATCTAGTACTCTGCAGAACCACACATATCACCTGTGATTCACATTGTTTATTCATATAGAATCTTTTTTCATACATTTCATATTAGAAATAATATTGGCTAATATATATGCACCGCTAAATGTACTGAACAATTGATTCCTAGTCAGCAGTCAGGACTGTTCCTACACTAGCATTCAGTTTTTAATGTTTTTCCAGGTCTGTTCCTCCCATATAATGACTTGGTTTGTAACTCCTTGAATACATCCAGAAAAATTCAAAGATGTATTTATTTTTCTATTATAATATGCCATGTTTATTTGAACCAGCATGTAATATTGGTGAAATGAATATATAAACATGTATTTCTTACCGATTGCTTCATGCTTCCCTGAGGGAAAGCTCATTTTAAGGTATGGTTCTTTGTCCTCCATCACCGTGTTCAATTGTTGTTGTGTTCTTCTTACTGTGATTTTATCTCTTGATACAGTTCATATTATCCATAGTCTTTGTTTGCTAATCCCCATAGCGTATTGCTAAAGTCAATCCAAAAAGCCCTTTGAGGTTATTTGTTGTGAGCACCACACCATTCAGTTTCATTAGGTCTGTGTCTGTCCTGTGCTGAGAACTCACTTTTATTCTTCGTATTTGTGTCTTATTTTCTTCAGGGAGACATTGTAGAAAACATCGAGTTGAATGTGGCCAAGTCAGTGGACCACATAGAGGTGGCCAAAATTGAGACCAAAAAGGCTGTAAGGTACCAGACCAAAGCCCGAAAGGTACTATACTTCACCATCACTTTACACGGCCTGGTGGCCATCCTTCCCACCGCTGCTCTTGCTCTGTCTCCAGTGGAGGCTCTTTCTCTTTCTTAACTTCCTTTTGGCTGTGACACACAGTACAGTGACGTTTACATTTCTCCATCCTTTTTCTCATTTTACTTCCTTGTCGATCTACTTTTATCACACGCCCACACACGCCCACACACACACACACACACACACACACACACACACACAATGTGTGTCATGTTTGTGTGTTTGTGTGGACACTGTGAACACTTGTACAGACACCCAGACACCCAGACACCCAAACACACAGACACTAAGACACCCAGACA